>CAUYSK010027240.1:0-38096 GCA_963575035.1 Avahi laniger | reverse complement strand
ATACTAAAAATGGTTAATTCTCCATGCAGCATGCTTTTGCTAGCGGCACGGCAGTTTGTGGAAACCCTTCACTGGAGAGCCACTTCTTCAGTACAGACATAACACAACTTCCCTAACACATTTCAGAAACCCAAAAATGATCAGAATTTTTTTTTTTTTCCAAATTGAGTTGATAAAGCTCGTTCATGCTCCTTACGGGAGATATTCTTAGGCTGTCACTCAAGCCTGAATCCTTGTTGCATTCCCACAATTCTAACAAATCAGAGTATTACTGAGCCACCATCACATTGAAAGCATAAGATGAGAACTTTCCAGAGATGTATTAAGTAGTAGCCTACATCCTGGTGGTAAGCAAGAGGGTCCCCAAAAGCTCAGGGATACGAAGCCATCACTCAGGGGCAGCTTCATGAGCCAGCAACCACGCAGTCACACAGGGCCCCATGCTCTGAAGGGCCCCTACTTGGGGACCCCTGAAATTATTAATGATTTTATCTTTGAAATTTGTGCTTTGTAACTGATGTCCTATGGGACAAAGGGGCGTGGACCGAGGACCGAGGCCTTAGGTCCTCAGCTCTCAAGCAGGTTTTAGGCCACCAGCTTTGCCATCTACTGGTGCCTCAGACCCCATCCAGCCACATACACTCAGGGACAGCAGCCACCCTCCACTTGAGGCAGGGGCCTTGACACACACACGGGGAAGCTGAGACAGTCACTCACCACCATGGCATCTTGGGGCAGGGAATGACAAAGATGCCCCTTCCCAGGCTGGCAACACCAGGGCACTGTAGTCAAATGACTCCATGGAGGGGAGCCTCTTGCCGCTCTCAGTCCAGATCACAAGCATGTCGCAGTCCTTTAGGAGTCAGCCATCCTGCATGGACTGGGAAGCAAGCCCCTGGGAAGTGGAGATGGACTTCCTGACCTGAGCACCGGGCACCTGTGGGGCAACCAGCAGGAGCGGCACACTGGCAGCTGGTGAGCCACGGTGTCCAACCGCAAGTCAAGGGCTGGCCCCAGGCACCTGTGAGCATCCCCTTGCCTGACAGGGTATGGCACTAAGTAGCAGATTATAAAAACAAACAAACAAAAAACACACCATGACAGATTGAGGAAGATAGTTACCGGGGAGAAAGCAATATGTACATCTATGGATTTTAGCACTCTTAATGGTACTTTTTTTCTGGCTTTTGAACAAAGACCCCAGATTTTTATTTTGCCTTAAGCTCCTCAAATCATGTAGTTGGTCCTGGAAGTAATTTAGGTGCAGTAAGACCATCTTACTAATGGCTCTAACTATTGGGGCATAACTTCATGAAATTATAGTGAGTGCTCCAAAGGACTACTGGAAGTTATTCTAAGTAAGCTGGACATGTGGAGGGTGTACCATTCAACGTTTTTGTTGTGTACTTACTTCAGTAGGTCCAGTCATGTGCAGAGTACCTCTCCAAGTTTTGATGTTTTTGCTGTGAGCTCAGTGGAAGCATCTGTAAACCTGTCTGTGGCATCTTCCCATGAACTCATCTGTACATATGCAGGGACTGCCCTGTCTGTGCTGAGCACAGGGCTTCAAATGTAAGAGTGTGGAGTATATACAAAGATAAGTAAAATGCTGAATGGGGATTCCATTTTCAAGCCTATCTGTGGATTCTCACAGTCAATATATTTACGTGCATATATTTGTCACTATATTTGGCCCTGGGAGAGAGGAATGTTAAAACAGTAAAGAAGGTCTGTCTTTCAGGAGCTTAGAATCAAATGGGTAGCAAAGCGCATACTCACATTAAAGAAAAATAAGCAAACAAAATTAATAATAATATTCATGATGGCTTTCAAATGAATAATGTTATCAAAGAGCCACATGAAAGAGGAAACTGTTTATTTATTTACTTATATATATATATATATATTTTTTTTTGAGACAGAGTCTCACTCTTTTGCCAGGGCTAGAGTGAGTGCCGTGGCGTCAGCCTAGCTCACAGCAACCTCACACTCCTGGGCTCAAGCGATCCTCCTGCCTCAGCCTCCCGAGTAGCTGGGACTACAGCCATGCGCCACCATGCCTGGCTAATTTTTTCTATATATTTTTAGTTGTCTGATTAATTTCTTTCTATTTTTAGTAGAGATGGGGTCTCGCTCTTGCTCAGGCTGGTCTCGAACTCCTGAGCTCAAACAATCCGCCCCGCCTGGACCTCCCAGAGAGCTGGGATTACAAGCGTGAGCCACCGCGCCCGGCCGGTAAACTGTTTATTGATACTTGCCGTTGGTGAGGCACAGGGCTAGCATTTTCTATATGTGATTCCTTACACCTCTTTTGAGAGAGGGCTATTGGGACCCTCATTTTACAGATAGTTAAACTGGGGCTCAAATAGCTTAGGTAGTTCCCCAGGGTTGCACAACTGGCTGGTATTCAAAGGCAGGTCTATATGACCCCAAAGTATTCTACCGTAAGAATGTTACCTTCCAGGGATAACTATCTCTATTTATCCAATACATTTGCCATTCAAAGAACTTTCACATCTGTTACCTCACTTGATCTCCACAAAGGCCCTTGACAGAGAGCTCCCCACCAGAAAGGGGAGCCGAGGACACAGAGTGGGTGAAGAGCCCAAGTTCATTATCGATTCATAAGTGTGGCTCCTCTGATCTCCCGTGATCTTGACTTGTCTGGTAAATGAATGGACTGAAAAATGACTGTATAATCAAAGTGTGATTTGTCCAGGGTGGTATTGTATGAATAATTTATGTAGCATAAATACTGCTGCATGGAGCACTTAACTAAACCCTTGATCAGATGCCTGTTATTATCTGGCTGGCAGATAATCAAAAAACGAAATGAAATTTGGGCAAATTCCATACACACTTGGGAAAGGCCACAGAGAGCAAAGGAAGAACACAAAAAGAGAGGAGGAACTCTTGAGAGTTGAGAGTGAATTTGGATTCCTGAGGCTGCTGGAAGCCCATTATGAAAACATGCTAGAGTGTAGCTGCACGTCTGAGAGGGAAATGACCTGCAGTGGCTGTGGCGTGGGTGAACCGAGCCTCCTGTCTGGCTGTGATGCGGCGGGTGGGTTGTTTCATGAATTTTCATCCTGTCATGACTGATTCCGACATAGCTGATGATCTCAGTATCACTTGTGCACCTACGCGTCTGAGCCTGTTATAGTGTGTGTTTCACAATTTACGGAATATAAAATTATAGATCTCCTCTAGAAGCCCAAATCATGGTACTCTCACCCCAGGCTTCATAATTGATGCGGATAATTGAAAACGGCCCTCATGAAGAAGTTGCAACGTAACTGAAAACAAACCAGAAGGGCAGCCACAGAGAGAAATGCCAGCCATTCAGAACTCCGAAGCCCAAGGAAGATGATTTATTGGGGGTGACAAAAATTTCTATGACATCCTGTTGCCTTCTTCCTGGCCCGTCTTCACATTAATTATACAGTGGTTCTTCCCAAATAATAGCCTTCATTCCTGACTTCACAATTTCCCCAAACCAAAAGCTCAGAGCCACCACTATATCCATGCAGGGTTCTTTATCGTTTTGTAATTCAGCACACACACTGCCACCATGCTGCCCCATCCTCAGCTCCGTCCCCAGAGTCAGACCTGAAGAGCAGGAACACCTGCAGTTGACTTCTCCCTAGCTTGGCACGAGAGTGTCCCATCTACGGCAGTTTGCTGGATTACTGTGCTGCTGTGAATATAGTAATGGAGTTTCATGTGTCCTTCCAAACAAATTTTAAAGTCCTTGAAGGAAAACATAAAGAAATCTTCTGTTCTCTGTAGGCTTGTCCACAAATCTGGCTTGCCCAGTTGCCATGCTAAGTCATTACTTGTGTGGGTACCATTCACGTATAGCATGAAAACACTGCCGGCACCCCGAAGTCCCTGGCTAGCCCCAATAGCCACCAACCTCCCCCCACAAAAAAATGAATACCACTCACACTGTTGCGTAACTATTTTCATGTTTTTCTTTATAGTTTTACCTCTGCAGCAAGCATACCTAAACAGAAGGTATATATATTTTTAATTCTATAAATGGAATGTATTATTTTTCGTTTGCCTTCTTTTGCTCAATATTATGTTCCTTGAAGGTTCTTTGCTGTTTCTGTTTGTAGTAATACAGGAAGTTCATTATTTTCATTAGTAATTAGGAAAATCCACATGCAACTAAAATAAAATTCCACTGACAAGTGACTAAAATAAAAATTTAAAAAGTTAAAAACCTGACTGCTTGGAAATGTAAGCATGTATGCATATTTTGGAGAGCAGTTTGCTATTCTCTACTAAAATTTAAAATGTGCATACCCATGTCCTGCGACTCAGCAGTTCCACTTGTGGATACATAACTCTGAATCACACGCACGTCATCACAACAGCATTAGTCACCGCGGCTAGAAAGTAGAAACACTCCAAATGAATATCAACAATAAAAATACAGATTACTCCATAATCATACAATGAATTATGTGTCATAAATGTTTGAGTTATAAAGTTTTTTGTGCACTTTTTTGCACATGTGTCGTATTTCTCACTCAAAAAAGGGTTAAAAAACCTCTTTAACAAATTTAAGTAGATGGAATACTCTGAACCTCCATGGTGGGTAAAGGAAATACTAGACCTGTTCAAGTCTTGTGCTCATTTTTTCTACGTGTAGAAATAATTTTTATATGCTGCACTGGAGCTTTTGTTCTATTTTGTGTTGCAAATACCTTCTCCCATCCTATTTGTAGGTTTTCCCACTCTTTTAATTAAATCCAGTCAGAAGTTCTTAATTTTAATGACCTAATTCAGCAATGTTTTACTTTACAGCATCTTGTATCTTGTTTCAGAAATCATAAGATATTCTCCTATCATCTAGAAGCATTATTATTTTACCTTTCATATTTGTATCTATCGTCCTTTTGGAATTTATTTTTGTGGATGGTGTCTCATAGAGGCACATATTACTTCTTCCAATTGTTCCAACATCATTGAAAAAATAATTTTCTCACTGCTCTACAACGACACCTTCGCCATAAATCAAGTGTCTATATATATATGGGTCTATTTCTAGGTTTCCGATTCATTCCACTGGCCTGCTTGCCTAACCTTGAGCCAATATCACATAGTCCTAATTACTATAGTTATAATAATTCTTGATAGATAAGAGAAAGACGTCCTCCCACCTTATTCAAAAGTACAATTAGCTGTTCTTCTTTTTAAAAATTTTTGATACAAATTTTAGGATCAGTTGTCAAGTTTCAAAACAAAATGTGTTGGGATTATCAATTGAGATTGCACAGAATCAGCAAACTAGTGTGGGAGTAAGTGACATCTTTACAACCTTAAGGCAGGAGTCAGTGAACCAAGTCTATTTCTCCCTCTCCCTTTATTTAAGTCTTCTTGTATGTTTCACTTAATTGTTTTAGAATTTTCTGAATATAAGACTGTACTTCTTTAGTTATATTTATTCTTAGCTATTTTATATTTTTATGATACATTATAAATTGTATCTTGTTTACAATTATGATCTTCTGTTTGTTGCTAATATACAGAAATAAATTTATTTTAGTAAATTGACCTTGAATCCACCAGCCTTGCTAACCTCATAAATCCTAACAATTTATTTATGGACTTTATCAGATCTTTTGTGTATATAATCATACCATCCATGATTAATGGCATTTATATATTTTCCTTTCTGATTCTAATGTTTAAATCATTTTCTTTCCTTACTGCACTGGATAAAACCCTCAGTATAATATTCAGTAGAAGTGAAAATTATAGACAACCTTTTCCATTCCTGATCTCAATATAAATTTTTCAAAATTTCATCTATAAATATGATGTCTTCTCATATATGTTTGTAGATACCCTTGATTACTTAAATAATTTCCTTTCATATGTGTAATACTCTATACATGCATAAATTTATAATGTTGAAAATGAATATTGTGAAATGCTTTTTCTGCATCTAAGATGACATTATTTTTATTTTATTAATATAATTAGTACATGAATTCATTTTCAAATCTTAAATCAACCTTACATTATTAAAATAAACCTAAATCAATTACTATATCCATCTTTAGCTAGAGATCTAGACATATGTAGAGATTACAGTGATATGATAATAGCATATGATTAGCATAGTATTATGTCATGATATATAAAATCAAAGATTCATATATCTTTCTTATATATGACTAGAATCAGTTGATTAATATATTTTAATGTTTTATTAAAGCATGACACATATGTAGAAAAATGCAAAAGTCATAGATGTACAATTCAATGAATAGTCACAAAATGGATATTCCCATGTAAATAAATTTGCTAACACTTTGTGTCAGATTTTATTAGGCTCACAGCGGTCTCATAAACCATGGACACACTAAGAGTTAGATGATTTTTAAAAATCACTCAGGCTTAGGAATCTGGGACTGAAAGCCAGGGGGTTGGAAGTCAAGATTTTTTGGCATAGGGATTATTGGCATTCTAACCAAGTAAGAGCTAGCTAGGCCCTCAGCTTTTGGATAAAATTGAAAAAAGTAATACATTTTGAAAACAAAATAGAGTGGGATCCTAGCAGAGGCACAGGCAAGTTTCAAGGTTGAAAAATATCTAGAACTCCAAAGTCAGACAGACTTGGGCGTAACAAGATGTGGCTATCATCTACTAACTCTGTGTCCTTAGACATTTTACATAACGTCTCTGAAACTCAAACCAAGAAATTATTATTGCCTTTCTTACAAAAGTCTTGAGACCAAACTGTGCTAGCTGGTAAGCACAATGCTTGACACAAAGTTGATGCTCAGTGTTAATTTCTTTCTCTCTTTATCCACCCTCAGTTAACACAAACTTACAACAAGGAAGGAAAAAAATTAAAAGCTTTACAGGGCCACTTTTGTTTCGTTTTGTTCGTTAGGTGTGAACAAAGAGCTAACGAGGGGGACTACATGGGCCGTTACTGCAGAAGGAAAATCCAGGTCAGTTAGTAGCTCAGCTGTGGTCGCTCAGTTAGTACACGGACAAGTGGGCACCAAGTGTTCAAGCTATAAAGGCGAGGCACGAGGGACTTCCTGCAAAGGCGTGAGTCCCGCGACGGAGTCCCCACAGCATGGGCAGATGACCTGTTACTTTCCACAGGGAGTGAAGAAGGGTATGAGGTGAAGTTCTCTCCCGCCCAAATATTCACACAAAGGAATCAAAGAGAAGTGGAGAGATGGCAGGATCAGTGCTAGCAGCTGGACATCCATAGTTTTATGTCACTGTATCTATGCACTAAGTCCCCTGAGGTGAGCTCTGTTGTTTCCCTTCCCTTTGGTGGCTCAGCGCTGGCTTAGTATTTGTGCAGGAAGCACAACAGATACTTTGAGTTAGGTCATGATGATTGTTTTTTTCCTAGAAAATAAACTATTCCTGTTTTTCCTTTTTTTTTTTTTGACAGAGTCTTGCTCTATCTCCCAGGCTGGAGTGCAGTGGTGCACTGCAGCCTCCAACTCTTTAGCTCAAGCCATTCTCCAGCATCAGCCTCTGGCCTCAGCCTCCCAAGTAGCTAGGACTGCAGGTGCACACCACAGTGCCTAGTGGCTAATTTTGTTTTTTTCTTTTTTTTTTTAGAGACAGGGTCTCACTGCATTGTCCAGGCTGATCTCAAACTCTTGAACTTCTGACCTCAAGCAATTCTTCTGCCTCAGCCTCCCAAAGTGCTGTGCTTACAGGCATGATCCCCCACGCCCATCAAACTGTTCCATTTTTATATTAATTTAAATGTACCCCAAATCCCTAGATGTTTTCAATGATATTTCTATTGAGAATTCTGTATTTGTCTATTGATACTTTTCAGAGACCAGAGTTTCTGTTAAGACCACATTAAAGAAATGGACATCTTTGATGACGAAGGTGTTCTGTGACATTCTCCCTACATTGTCTTTCATAGTCATGCATTTCAGAGTGACAAAAGGTTGTAGTCAAACTTCATGCTTAATTCTAGTACAGCTTATTGCCATTCAACTAGAATTCAGGATGAAATAAGGCAAAACCCAGACTTTTAAGAAAATGAAACATGTTTACAATTTTAAACACAGATCTTTGAGTTGGTCTTTGGCATGTTTTGCCAATATTTCCATTTTATTGCCCTTAAAATGTGAAAGAATCATTGACACAATCTCTCTCCTACTCACTTCCCCAGAGTGCTACAAACTAATGTTGACGTTATCCTCAAAGTGTCACTTCCGCTTAGGTTTTCCTCATTTCCATTTGATTTTCTCATTCAGCTTTCAGAGCATACAAACCACGCCAACGATTTATGTCTGCTTGGGACAGATACCTGAGGACTGCTCAGGCGACCTCATCTAAAACATCACGTCTCTTCATACTTCCTAATCTTATTTTGCCGCATGATATTTTTCTATCCCTACCCTCCTTATTAAATAGTTTATTTGATTGACTCATCTCTTGTTTGTCTCCATTGCAGATTATAAACACCATAGAGGCAGAGATTTGACTGAATGTGTCCCTATTGCCCAGAATAGTGCATGGCACATAGTATGTTCTAACTACATTTTTGTAGAGATAATTCATTATCTTGATTTATAACAAGATGCACTGAATTCTAAATTATCCACGCCAGTTTGGGGTAAGGAAGTGGGTTGGAGAATGAGAAAAATAAATATTCAAACAATCTGTAACGAAGTAATATTAACTTAATGAATACTTAACATTATGTATTTTCTAATTAAACAGCACTCACACTAAAAAGGCCTGTTCAAGAGAAGTGAATTTCCTTCCATCATACCCACTCCTTTGCAAACCCTTTCTGATGCACTCAAGCACCCAAGCACAAAACTGAATAAATCACTTAGAACAGTGGCTCTTGAATGCGAGTGATGAGGCCACACCCCAGGCTGATGAAATCAGAAGCCCTGAGAGTGGGTCACTGCAACACGGTTTTAACAAACTCTCAGGAGATTCTGGTATGTGGTCAAGTTTGAGAACCACTGATCTGTGTCTTCTTTTAAAAAGAGAGACCACTATTTTGTCTTAAAATCATTTATCTTTTAGTTTTTCTGAGATAAGGTGAAAAAACGATCATGATCAAACAAATATTTTAGAATACATCTATCTCTCCATGTATATATTGGTGTGTAAAATAGGTGTGTATATGCACATGTAATGTGTGCGTCTATACACACATACACACATATGCACAAATACAAAGCGTTTAAAAGCCAAATGTATGTCCTTCAGTGTTTTGATAACTGAAGAGCCTTAGAAGCCACAGTGCTCACCGCAGATCATGATTTGTGCAAGCTGCATGTCTTGCATTCAACTCAGAAGAATTGACAAGTCATTCTCAGACCTGTCCCTTCCAGAGGACACCTCTGTCACTGGGAAGACTGAAGGGATAGTGAGAGCATTCAAAATGCTGAGCCTTGTTTTCCAGTGAGGAGGAGACATGTCAGTGAGCTGGCTCGCTTTGTAAACCATCATGACCCAATATGCTTGTGGGAACTCTGAGCTCTCCAGAGAACATGGAGAGAGTGTTTTGGAGAAGAATAAGGTGAGTGGAAGGTCAAGGAAAAATAGCTCCTGGTAGCAGCTCACACTTTTTAATCCAAGCTGCTTGCTGCAGGACTTGTGGAGACCTGCTCTGTGACAGTCAGGGAGAGACAGGTGAGGGAAAGAGGAGCACCCACATTTGCTAAGGGCCCTCTACGGGCTGGGAATCTGCACACATATCCCTGAAGTCTTCATAATAACCCACCTACTAAAATTACATCTGCATTCTAGATGGTTCAGTGTCAGTTCAAGTCCCTTCTCCTTGTAATCATCCAGCAGCTTGGAGCTAGTAAATGGGATCAGAAAGATCTAGTTCGGGCATATCTGGCACCAGATACTCTTTGGTACACAGAATGCTGCCTGGGACCTGGGAGAATGCCACGTGTCGGAATTACTCCCATCTCACCCATGCGTACCGTGGAGCCCGCTGGCCTCCGCTCTGTTTGTGGAGCAGGCCAAGCTCCGAGGGCCTTTGCACTTACTGTTTCCTCTGTCTGGAGCACTCTCTGCACCCAGGTCTTTGTGAGGCTGACTTTGCTCAGCAACTTTCTGTCAGCTGCAATGTAGACTACCCAGAGTTTCCTAACCACCTTGAGGAAAAGAACTTGTCTGCACATTCTCATCACATCAGCTGCCTCATCGTCATCTTGGCTCTTACAAACCGAAATGCCTGTGGTTACTCGTGCTTTTTGATCTCTCGTTTATTGTTCCCATTCTCCAATTAGAATGGACATTTCTTAAGAGCAGGGGTGTTTCTTTCTTACTCCCATTGTATGCTGATTCTTAGAGAAATCCATGGTAATTACCAGGCACTCAGCATATACTGCATATTTTGATGGAATGAGTAACTGCCATTCACACCAGCAAAAACAAAACACTTACTTTTTAAAAATTTTGTCTATAGTGTTATGGGACTGAATGGCTGATAGTAAGTTTCATTCAAAACAAGCTCACTAGTCAATTTCTACGTGGGTGGTCCCATGCTATGTGCAACAATAATTTAAGATAGACTGTAATATAGCATTTTGTTTAATAAAATAAAAACCGCAAAGCATATGGGCAAAAACTGCAGTTAACAAAAAGGAAGGGAAGAAACCACTGCTGGTTCTTTTCATCAGGGAATAATTTATTTGTTCATTAGCAAACAGGTACTGAATACTTCAGTGCTGGATGCTGAAAGGCAGAGGTTCTCAAACTTGGAACCACCCGGGAGGTTAAAAGATACTCACGGCTGGGATCCGCCCCATAGTATCTGCAGTACGATTGTCAGTGGAATGACCTGGGCGTTTGGACATTTAAAGGCTCCCCAGAACCCCCCACTGCGGAGCAGGTCTGAGAACCACTGTTCTGATATAGAGCGCCAGCCACTGTGCCTGCCAGAGTCTGACGCGGGTGACAGACACAGCAATTACGGTGCAGGCCCAGCAGTGCTGTCTCTTGGTAACCAGGACTGGAAGCGACCGTGGGAGAACAGAGTAAGTGATCCTCAGCCAGGCTTCCCTTCACCTCCCAGAGCCCAGGCTGAGCAGCGAAGGACAGAGACAAAAAAGCAGAAGGGACGTTGGAGACGGAAACAGGGAGACATCACATGGAAAGGCCAGATCTGGACAAGTATTCTTTGAAGACTCAGGACGTAAGCTCTATCTTAAAAGATGAAAAAATATGAATAGACTTAGGAAAAGCAGGGCAGCTTTGGGGAAAACTAGAGTTATAAAGACTTTAGAACTATCTGGTCTAATTTTATAGGTGAGCAAACCAGGGTGCAGAAAAGCTACTCAACTTGCCCCAGACAACCAACAAAGTCATGTCCGGGACGAAGCCCAGACGGCAGTGCGGGCTTTAAGACCCCCAGGCTGGTTCCAAACACTTCAGTGCAGGTGGGGGAATGACACAAATGAAGCAAAAGGAGTGTGGTTTGTTTGAAAGTCAGAATACTGGTCTGCCATGAGAGCAGAGTAGACACCAACGGAACGGAGACAAACGTGCTGTGTATCTGGTTATGTGAACTAGAAGAAGTCCCTGCTTGTCCGTAGCATACCCCAGTCTTGTCTCCAAAGATGCTCTTGTGTTCTTTGTTCTTGCTTTTAGATGAGCGAATGTCGGGATCTCTGTTGAAGCTACTGTCTTTAGTGTTGTTTGAGGGTGAATAATTTTGGAGTAAGAAAGGTGCCAGTGTTGAGGATAGAGCCATAAAAATTGCTCATCTGTTTAACAGGTTTGGATCACTCAGGAGGTTCAGTATGTCGCTTGCCTTGGCCACCTCCATCTTACTGACAACACTGTTGTATCTCGAAAGGATGGGAACTTTTGGTATTGGTGCTACACACACACACACACACATACACACACACACACACATACACACATACAAACAGGCATGCATACGTACTCATACACACATACTGATCACCTTTGCTTTGAATTAAATAAGTTAAAACCCTTACTAAGCGTCCTCTGAGTGTCTTAATCTCATTAGGTACAGAATGACCCTTTCAATCAGGCTTCCTCAGTGCAAACCACTGACCAAAACACACGCTTCCTCCCCAGCTGGTCTGCTAGCACACATGTGAACATTGTCCTTTCCTGCTTACCACACTTCTGTTCCCGAAATATTTCAGATGCTTTCTCCTCTTTCTGTATTTTGGTTTCATCGATGTCAGCACAGCCCAGGCAGAAGAGCTGCAGCAGAGAATGCCATGCGTGATTAGTATGTCTGCACAGTCAACACAATTATTGCTTATGTCTGGCTTCCAGGACTTTCATCATCGTTGACGGCAGATGCAAACCTAAAAGCACATATCTTTGTGGTCAAATACTGAATTAGCCTTTAAGAGAGTACACAAATGGGAAAATTATGAGGCATTTTGAGTCATGGGATGAACCCTTTGCCCCCATCCTCCGAACTTCCCTGAACCATCCGATACATCCTACTTTACAATCCGCGTGAAGGCCCGACGCTCCCCCACCACTGCAGGCAGCATTGACCCTCCCCTTGTATGAACATCAGCTGAGTTTTATAGTGTGTACCAAACAGTTTAGCACTTAACGCTAATTAAATGAGGTTAAATAAAATCTCTTCTTCAGAAGTGCCTGCTGTGAACTGCACGAGACAGATGCATGGTTCTATCACCACCATTAATTAGATTAATTGGCTTTTGTGTGTTCATTTTTCCTCCTCAGCTCTTTTGTAAGCTTTCTACTGGAGGTTCCATATCAGCTAATGCACGTTGAGAAGAGAGGAGATGCTAAATAGCTATGGATTTATTAAAGACAGGGTTACGTGGTGGGCCACACTCGGGGCTCGTGGTGCACAGTGGTCTTATTTCTTCCTGCCGCCATTTTCTCCTTGAAAATTTTCAGTCATCTTTGCAAAGGGAACAATACCAGAACCCTTTGCAGCTATATTTAGACAGCCAGAAATGAAATAACTGTAACGTGATTGATAACCTGAAGTCCAGGGAAATGATATTACTAATTAAATCGTGAAACATTAGGCAGGCTGTCAGGCACAGATATATTTAAAGTCATAACAGCTCTTGCTTATTTTTAAAGTGTTTGCATACTGAATGATTCTGGCAAAATTGTTTCTATTTATCAGACCTAGTATAAAGCGCTCATCCCTGTGGTATCTACAAGCATAACAGTCAATCTAAGATAAATCCAGGCCCAAGAGAGCAATTTCTCCTTCATCTCACATCCTCTCTTTCTTGGTAGTCCTTTTATGAGTGTGAGCTTCACTCCATTTTGGAATTGGCGAATTCCAAACCTTGCAACTTTTGGAGCAGAAGTGTGTGGTGAGGTGAGACAGAAGGAAAAGGCACCAGTGCCAGGGCTGCAACCTACCTACTGTGTGCCAGGTCCGTTACATCTTTGGATTATTAACCTTACCATCTTACAGATGAGAAAACCAACACACAGAGATATTAAAAGAAAAAAACACACAAAAATAACCTTGCCCTGCATTGCCCAGTTAACGAGGAACAGATAAAGTTTTGAACTGAGGACACTTTGGCACCAATGCCAGTGCTCGTTTAAAATCTTTTGATAAAAAAGGCTAGGAAAAATTCTTCCACATGAAGAAGTAGATGAAGGCGTAATTTTTCCCCAGAGGTGCTAGCAGCGGTGAGCCAGTGAGAGTGAAGGGAGCTCCGTGGGCTTTTGGGTCGAGCAGACCTTCGGCCCATTGCCAGGATGGGCCGGGACCTGTGCGACCACAGCACAAAACCCCTCGTCTCTACACATCTTCACCCCCTTCTCCAGCACGGAATAATGATGCCTGCCTTGATAGTGTTTAAGATGATAAATAGGGATAATTTTAAGATATCTACAAGAAGCCAGAGGGAAGGAGAGGAGAGAAGTGAGGATAGGATTTCCCCATATTCCAAAATTGCATTCATGCCAGAGTTTGCTTATTCTCTGTTAATGATGGCATTAAATATTTCCTACTGTAAAAATTTTGGCAAACGTAACAGGCACATCTTGCCCCAACACAAAGTATTAGATTGAGCATAATAAAATTGTGGTTTAAAATGAAAGGCCTGAAACTCATGTTAAATAGTATTAAGAAAGCCTTAATTGAAGCTCCAAAATGATTGCTTTAAAATCTCTTCATCTTGGTTTGTTATTTTCCTATCTGATCATGGAGGGAAGGGTGCCCCAGCTGACCTAACTTTCATTCTTAAAGGCGTTCTGCCACTATTGCAAATGAGTAAACTGATCCGTCCCTAATCCTGAGAGCACTGCAGGAATTGTGGTAAATTGCACGCACAGAAAAGAAGGATCTTTTGGCATTAAATCTTGGTCTGGGATCTCATCTTCATTCCATATGGATTGTCAACATGCCAAATTCAAGGCCACAGCTATTGTTGTAATTAGATTTTGAAAACCTTTCTCTGATTTCCTATTTTCTGTTGACAAGGATTTGCTACTTAAAATTACAAATTGCAAATATATTGTCAGGGTCTGCATCTGGTCATCTTTCATTTCATCCCTAAGCTCCAAGAAATTGCCTTTGTTTTAATGTTGAATTTCTGTGGCTTTAAAGTGTGATAATTCGGATAGGAGTGAACAGGAGCGGGAACAGGAAGGAATTGCAAACTCCTTGGTCCTTGGGCAGCCAGGGTCCTTCCCAAGCTCGGTGCCACATTGCCCAATCTCTGGGCACACCGGCTCGGGCTCAACTCCCGCAGCTCCGCCTTCCACTCACCGCACCTGTCCCCTCCTTCCTCCGGGCTGAAACTTTCACGTGGAATGACCGCCCTTTGGCCTATTCAGAGAATGACCGTACAACTTTTGAGAGTGAATGGAGGCCAAGGCAGGGATGCTCACACCATAATCCCAGCACTTTGGGTGGCTGAGGCAGGCAGATAGCTTGAGGACAGGAGTTCAGGAGTGAGAGGAACACATTCAGTTATTATGCCTGAAAAAGATGCAAAAAAATGTGAGACGGGGCTGGGCCAGGCAGAGCATCTGACCACCCCACCTATGTAAACCTGCCCTCTTTATGTGTACAGTCGAGGGGTCCTCCATGGAAGCCTCACTGGTAACTGCGGTATCCTCTCAGCTCTTCCAACACTAGCTGTGAGCCCCAGACTCATTTTGATATTTAATGCTTTCATTTTTATATTTTTAACATACTTTGAATATATGCCTTATCTCACCAACTAGGTTGCCAACCTCATCATAGCAAATTTGCTTCTTTAGTGCTTAGTAATGTGCTATGATGACAGTAGACATTCACACATTGAATGAATATACACAGAATATGCATTAATTAAAATTATTTGTATTATTTACCTCTCTTTTATAAATGGGAAAGAAAGAAGGAGGTATTATATTAATAGCAGCGATCCCCCAAAGTGTGAAGACTTTAAAAATAATATTCCCATGAATATTAAGAGCGGCAGTCAGTTTTGAGGTCTAATTTTTCAGAAAAATCTAAAAATTCTGACAATCTAGTTAACCAGCTTTCCATTAATACCGTAGCTGTGTTTTAGTGGAAGTATCATTGGCCTACAACTTGGGTTATAGTACTGATCCTGATGGAATAGCTACACCATCCTAAATGCATTATTTGACATTGAGGGGCCCCATATTTCTGATTTACAAATTGAGTTAACGAAGCAGATTTTCTCCACCTTACAGCCCTACTGTGGCGATGCATTTGAAATCACCTCATTAAGATCACGCGTTCTGTAAGCAAAGCACCTCACTGCTCACCCTGTGGTGTGAAGGAATGTCAGGAGGTGCTTCCCCCCACGGCCAGGAAGTTCTCCCAACATGTTTTGTGATGAGTATCACTACACTCATTTACAGAGGAGGAAGTGGAAATGGAGAAGTGTTAAATAACTTGAGTCAGTTAGTAACTGCCAGAGGTTGGATTCGATCTCAAGTTTATCTGACTCTGCAATCAGGAACTGAATCGTGTCCTTGCTTCAGCAAATCCGGTGATTTGTTGATGGGCGATTGGCAATTAATCTCAGGATTCATTTAGCTCTGGGGGTTCCACACAGATTCAATCCAAACGTGTTTTGGGATTGTAGCTGCGAGACATTGATATTATTTCTCCATGGAGGAGAGCAGATGGATTCTATGTAAGAGCTAAATAAAAGACTTTTAATAGGAAAAAAAAGGCCCTATAGGTATGTTGTAAGCATTCTTTTGTTTACATGTTTCTTCTTCCTACTACACAAATTTTAGAAAGAAATAGGCTCTTTCTTCTATGAACTTACCTTTTTAGATTAGCGAGGACAAGGACAAGGTTTCCCTTTGTGTCTTGGCACTGCGCCCCAGCCACAAGCGTGCAATGTGTGTGTGAAGAGTGGATGGAAGCCAAGGGCTTGGTCTTTTCTGGGAGAGACCATCAAAGAGGCGTGAGCAGAAGGGTATTAATAAAAGTCTATATAGATAGTCCCTTGAATATGTTCACATTCTGCTGAGGAAAAGGATTTCATAGAGAGGTCCTGCTCTACTTTGGTAGAAAGAAAAAACATTTTTGTAAAGGCACCACACTGACAGTGTCATGAGGTTTAAAAGGGGTCCATTTTGAGATCACACCTGCGTGGAGAGGACTGGGGCTCTGAGCGGAGCCCATCACTTCCCGGGCACCGTCTGCTGAGTGGACGGACCACAGGCTGCATGTGCGCTCCGCCCAGAGACTGGGCGGGGCCTTCTCACCTCATCCTTCAGCTGGTTTCATAAAGTGCAGGGTTAATGGCCTGTGTTACTGTAGTTAGATATTTAAGTGAGGTGAATTATGCTGAACTATTAGGGTTATGATTTTCTCACACAGGTAAACATTTCCTGTAAAATATGGTCTTACTGTGATTTATATTTATGTGTCCACGCTACAAAATATACTTCCAAATGGGCCATCTGAATTTACCATTAGAATAATTTCGTGAGGTAAACAGAATCAAATGGATTAATCCCACCTCTCAGATCAGTGTTTTGGTTAATAAATTGGAATTATGGTTATTGCTCTTGGGCCTACCCAAATATTCAATCTATATGAGCATTCAATAATTGTGATACAATATTAATAATGCTAATATAACAACATTACCAATAGCTCATATTTCATTATGTGTTAGGCACTCAGTCAAGAATCGTCTCAATTTCTCACCCGCAAATTGGAGAAATAATTACTGTCCCATCCACTCCGGAGGGCTGCGGAAGGGTTAGAGGCAGTAACGTGTGGGAGGAGGTCTTGGCGTCTTTCATCCTGTTCAGTAGTAAGTGTCCACGTCTCAGCCTGCCAACCGCGCCAGTGGGTTCCTCCCTCACCTTACTAAACTGCCACTCCTGAAACCCTCTCTGGGCTACTGTTCTCATGCACCTCTCCTCAAGTTTCTCTCTCGAATTCCTTAATAATGATATCAATAACAGCAATAATGATGATGATGATGATGACGACGATAGTGTATTTCTTCCATTGTAGAAGTCTGCCTGGTTTATAAAGCGTATGATATATTTGATCAGCAAAATATCCTTGTGAAGAAGATAAACTGGTTATCACAATTTTCACTTTTTAGGAACAGTAGTTGAGATTCAGACAGACTGACATCTCTGACTCTCCCTGGTGACAAAGTGAAACCCACACCCAGGCTTTTTCATCCCACTCCATAGCTGCATCTGCTTCAAATGAGTGTCCCTCTCCTTTCTAAGCCTCTTTTGTCCTAACAACAATTTCTAGAGGAGTTCCTACGCCTTCTCCAAAGGTTCTTATATCAACATCTACAGCGCCGCTCGCTCCCCTCAGCTGATCCGTGCTCCTGCGCAGTCTGAGGGGCTGTCCTGCGGTGGTCACTTCCAGGTCGGTCTCTCCCTGGAGGACCTGCTCACGCAGTTGGGCTGAGGACTCATGTTGCTCTCTCTGTGGAAAAGGCTCTTCCTCTGCTCGTCTCTCTGAACATCAGAAGATTCAGCTCAAGTGTCTCCCCTCCTTGAGGCCTTTGCCAGCCCCCTGCACAGAGCACCGCTCTCTTTGCGGCCCTCCTGTGTCCGGCAGGGTGAAGAACCAGCAATGCTTTCCTGCCCCGGCGTAGTCACAGATCTGTTCCAACTGGCACATCTGAGTTGGGATCTGCCAGTTGGAACTGGGGGATCGCTGGGAGCCGGAACCACAACTTGGGCATGTTTTTGAACCTATATCCTAGCACACTAGATGGGAAACAAAACCTCACAGTACATTTTTGTAATTAAAGAATCTTTTTTCTGTAGTACACTTTTCAATGAATGAATATTAAAAAAGAAAAACCTTTGGCTCTGTTAAAGGGCAGAGTCTATCACTGCTATTAATATAAACCATCTGTGGTCTGATGGAAGCTGAAGTGGCTAAAGTAGCTGCCTCTTTTTCTGCAGGTCCCTAATTGCTGTTCTTTCTTGCAACATTACCAGTGTAATGTGCTAATCCGTCCTGCATGTCACCCAAACACATACTGAGAACGTATGTGGGGCCCGATTCAGGTTTTACTCATTTGTAAAGGCCAAAGTTGAGGTGCCGTCAAAGTCTAGACTCAGTGCCTCAGCGAGCTTTTCGGGGGTCAGTCCATGGGATGATTAGTTCCCTAATCCTACCCTCATTCTCTTCCTGCAGTAAGAGGAAAGAAGAATTACAAGGACAATGAAACTGTCTCCATTAAAGAGAAGGGAGGGTGACACAGTTAAGAAATACTCCCCAGACTAATTAGGCCATGGAAAAGAAAAAAAAAATGGTAAAGCCTTGCCATTGATATTAACAACTTAGGTTCCAGATGGAAACTATGGGGCCTATTAATAAAAATTAGTTTGGAAACAACATTCTATTATACGGTATTCTCTTCTTCAAAGAGCTTTCTATGAGTAAAATATCCCCTGCAAGGGTTCTGACACAATGCTATTCCTATCTCATAAAATCCATATTGTCTACTTCTAGTCAATAGAACACGCTATCTAATAAAACCCAATTGTGCGTGGTCCTGGGACCCGGAAATCATGTGGATAATTGAAATGAAAGACACAAAAATACAAATAATTGGCTGCAGTTAATAGTACTAACGATCCTTCCCACCTAGTGTTTTCTATATACCTGCTTTCCCAGGTCTTAGCAGCCACCATCGCCCAAGACTCTCCTCCCCGACCCCCCAAGACTCTATCCTCCAGGAGAAACGCTATCTTGTGGAAAGATCACTGAGCTTTATAATTGGATAAACTAAGCTTCAAATTTTGATTTTACCGCTCTCTGGTTGTGTGTCCTGAGTTTCATTGCCAGCATTTTGTTTTCTCGTTTGTATAATTGTCTAAAAATATCTACTATATAGATTGTTGAGAGAATTATATTAAAATGAAAGGGACAGGATGTGCCAACGTGACTAGCAGAGCTCCATATTAATTCCCATTCCTTTCCCTTAGAAGTAGTGAGGACCTTAATAGAAAGGCAAGACAAGAAGAAGAAGAAAGCCTGAAAAACTCAAAAATTATATTATCTGATGGTTCTCTGTATACTCTAAGAAATCACCAAGTTTTTCAGATCTCTTATAAAATTTTCAAGTTCCTAAGGCCCCTCATGACGTATTATAATTTGCAACATTTCTGAGAATTCTTATCTATTGGAAAGCCAGGCATTTCCCCAGCCAGCTCTAGTTGCGGACCAGGTGTGTTTCCAGAAAGCAATGTGCCACCGCAGGGAAGCCAAGGACACCAGGGCTGCCTTGTACCTCTTTGGGCCTCAGTCCTCCCACCTCTCCAAGGAGGACTGAGCTTGATTAGCTCATTTACTCCGTGTTGCTATTGCATATTTCTGCACCGTATTAGTAAGAATGGGCTTGAGGAAAGACTAGGACCAAGAAATAGGAACAGACAACTCAAGTGCTTATGAGAAGAACTTACATTAATCAGGAGTGTCTGTTTCCCTCTGGTGCTACAAATACTCTGTTTTTCCTTGTGGAGATGTTAAGCTTGTCTCATTCTCTAGCTATTTCTCCTCCTGTTCACTTCCCCACAGATACCATATCCCACCTAGAAAGAGGTAAAATTTAAAAATGAGCAAAGCCTAGGTCTCCACACCTATGGCAACATGTTTGTCTCCACCAAAACTCTATTTGTGGAGACCTAGGCTTTCTTTGCTCATTTTTCAATTTTGCTTCTTTCTCGAGTGTTTTCACAGGCTGTGATACTTGCATGCGTCTCTTAACTCATGCTATTCTCTGCCATATGCACTTTGTTTATTCCTCCCATCCTCTAAAGCCTCCTTCATGAAGACTTAACTGATGGCCTGATTATTTTTTCATCATGCCATTCTCTGAACTCCTGTACAATGGATCATTGTGTTGACAATGGACCCTAAATCTAGATGAACTGTCTAGCAGTAAGGGAGGAGTGTTGAAGTTGTGTCCTGCAGCTAATCTGGGGCATGTGGTTTTCATACTTGAAGGCTGTGATGTCTGATTTTCAAATTAAATACAGACACCCATTTTACCCCCTATGGGCATAATCTTGCTTGTCATTATCTGACCTTTCCAAGGACAGGGGCCATGTCTTTTCCACTGTATAAATCCTCAGAGCTGTAGCTGAATCAGAAAAAAAACCCTGAAAAATGGCCCAAGGCCTTTGTGTTTTGAGCTTTCTCATTGCTACAGCCATGGGGTAACGAGGTTGGAAAGAGGCAATAACAATGGGGTGGGGTGGACAGCTGCAGATGTTCCTCGACTTCCGTGGGGTTATGTCCCCATAAACCCCATTGTAAGCTGAAAATATCGAGTCGAAAAGGCATTTAATACACTCTACCTAGTGAACATCACAGCTTAGCCTAACCTACCTTAAATGGGCTCAGTTTAACACATTAGCCTACAGTTGGGCAAAATCATCTAACACAAAGCCTATTTTATAACAAAATGTTGACTATCTCATGTAATTTATTCAATACTGTGCTGAGAGTGAAAAACAGAATGGCTGCTTGTGTACTTAAAGTACGGTTTCTACTGAATGCATATGGGTTTCACACCATCGTCAAGTCGAAAAATCATAAGTTGGGAACGGTTGGTAGTGTTAACCACAAGGATAAGGAGTAGGTATATATATTGTGTGTGTGTGTGTGTGTGTGTGTGTGTGTGTGTATGTATGCGCGTTTGAAACATAGAAGCTCAAGTTTACACTGGATCTGGCTGACCGAAAGCAGTGGGCCTCTTCTGCATACATTGCTTAATTTAATTGCCAGCTTCTCCAAGAAAGGTCCCTTCATCAGAAAAGTTCTGGTCATTGCAAACAACAGGTGTTTTCTTGAACATGCTTTATGCTCTTCTGTCATTGTATGTGCTGTCTTGTCATTTTGGGATGTCTCATCCTGACTTCTTTGGAGATTACATATAACATCTTTTAAGAGGGACACCTCTTTCTATTCTAGGTGGAATGAGACACGCCTCCCCTGGGGTCCCTGCCTCTCATTCGTTCCTTTAGCCCGGCTCACTTTGTTCTGTGTTCTGGATGGCGTCTGCCTTCTTCTCCAGGGCAGGAGCTCCTCAAGGGCTACGCAGCCCTTTCTTCATTGTCTCCACTGCCTAGAGCACAATCTGACTCAGTGTGGACCTGGCATCAGTGTTTTCACTGAATATGTGAACGAGCAATTAAATGAAAAAAATAAAGCTGCATATCACTTTTGTGATATCTCTTTTCCTTTGAAATATTTTTTTTTGCAAATTTGTTCTCCATTTTTATCCAGATTTTTATGTATAAATAAATTAAAAAGTAGGAAAAAGAAGAAAAAAACCCCTCAATTTTGGCTTGATCCATATAGAACTTAGTGTAGAGAAAACTCCAGTGAAGCCATTGTACCTTAAATGGTTTTGTAAAATAAACTCTGAGCCCATTCGCTGAGATCCAATGGCTAAAAACTGAGAGAAGTCCAAACTAGAGAAATTTTTCATTTGTCAATACTCATGTATCAAACACACATAAGACATTGCTATTTGGGGTGCTTTAGGGGAAAAAAGATGAAATTAAAAGCAATCTAACTTTAAGGGACTTACCTTCTAGTGAAGAGTGTGTGTTATGTGTATAAATGCTGCTGCAAGATGCGGAAACCACGTCGGAACCGGTAGAGAAAAGGGTGAACTTGTGCTTGCCATTGCAGAGATGGCAGGCGGTGGCCTTTGCAGATGAGAGATCCCGTATCCGGAGGGCTCTGGCCCTGGAGACTAACACTGCGTGGCTGAAGCAGGCAGCACGTGGAGAAGGCGCCAGGCCCTAATTCCAGACGGGAGGCTCAGGGATGCCTGCGCATTCTTTGGCCCATATGATCCAAATTTGGGAACAACTCAGTCTTGCTGGATTTAATGAAAGATTTCAGCAGTGAGCGCTTATCTTACCAAAATTAGGTTTCCTCTATGTAAAATTGAAAAATGTTACTTCAAAGAGAAAAGTTAGAGATCACTTACAGATGAGGAAGGACAGGGCAAAAGGCTGGCAGAGTTGAGGCCAAGCCCCCTCTCCCTTCTCGGTGTCAGCATCTCACCAGGGTCTGTGGTCAGAGTCGGATGAGACCCAGCCACTGACGAGGGGCCGTGTCTGAGTGCCTCGTCCCTGTCTCTGTTTCATGCGCCCTCCCTATTTAATGTGATTATTGACAGAAGAGGAAGTGACTCTATTAATTGTATCTAATCTCCTGAAAATGGCATGTAAGGATCCACATGATTGGAGTTCTAGCTGCTTCGCCTCACCCCTCACCCCGTCATACAGACGCACACATCACCGTGTGTCAGCTCTCTAGATTCTTTAGAGTTACTAATAATTCTAGCAGTCATGTTCCGCCCGCCACCAGCAGCCTTTGCGTAGAAAACGCTTCCTCTCTAGAACACCTGTCTAACTAGCACTAAGCCCTGAGGACTCCACTCAGGCTCTGAGTCCTGCAACAGGAATAGGTTCACTGCATCCCTCAAGCCACTCAGACTTTCTTTCATCCTGGAAATGAACCTGTGTGGTGACCATCCATTTACTTGTTTTATTCTGATTTTATATTCCCTATAAGACTGTGAGCCACTCAAAAACAAAGGCCATGATTTTTATCTTTAATCAAGAAATCCTAATATATTCCTAATGAAATAAACATTGGTGAATAAAGTGTTTAATTTCACAGTCCCCTATTTCCACTCCAACACACACACACACACACACACATGCACACACAC
Source organism: Avahi laniger (assembly GCA_963575035.1). Lineage (NCBI taxonomy): Eukaryota > Metazoa > Chordata > Mammalia > Primates > Indriidae > Avahi > Avahi laniger. The sequence continues at coordinate 14,886 of CAUYSK010027240.1, read as the reverse complement.
ATATCCATTGTTTCAAGAGCTACAAATACCTTCAGGATGCCATCTGATCACTTTCATGCATTGAACAAAGAGTTTTTTCCATTTGAAAGATACTAAAGTTGAACGAAGCTCCCCAAAGGAAGTTCAGGCCCCGGAAAAGAAGCAAAGCAGTTTGCCTTGTGACCTGACCCCTCAGCACGGAGCCTCCCACCTCGATGTTAACTCTCAGAGCAGGAGCTTGTTATGTGCGGTGGGCCCAGTGCTCCCCTGAGAGTGATAACGGAGACTCTGAACTATAATTATCTACTTCCTTAGGTCTCTCATTGGTACGCGCTGTTGCTGAAGAGAGATAAGTCTATTTTTGAGAATTCTGTTCCCAATCATTATTATTAATTATACAGAAGATTTGATGTTTTGAAGTATATTTAAGGGGATTTGGAGCTTTGAATTTCATGAAGATTGAAATCTGATAAATGTTGATAGTGACTATAAATAATATGTAGCTGACAAAAATTTCCATTGCTGGGGTGTTGAATTAGTAACACCTCGCATTTGTACAGTGATTTTGTTTTTACTTTAAAGGGACTTTGACGAGCAATATTTTGTTTTAACCTTAGAAGGGCCCAGGTGGAGCAGGTGGGGCAAAGGCCAGCACACCTGTTAGTAAAGAGAAAGGAGATGGAGGGGCCCGGAAGGGCAGACAGGTGTTTGAAGCCAGGGGCGGTGCCGGCGATCTCGACACTGGGCAGTGCACTTACCTGGAAACTGCCACTTCAGCTCCGAGTCCAGTTGCTAAATGCCCAAATGCCAAAATGTGCCAAAAATCACTCATATTGCTAAATTTTGTTCCAAAATAAACAAAAATAAAAACAAACACACAGAGACACAAAATCCTCCTTTCCCAGTGTTTTCTGGGAGAGAGGTAGCACGTGGGAGTGTTAGAAAGTTTTCACATCACATTCGATTTCTTCAATGCTGAAGACCTTAGCACCTCCCCTGGTCCCACTTCCAGGACCCTACCCTAAATCGACATGGAGAAATGTGTGCAGATTTATTTTGAACAAGGATGTTCATCTCAGGATTATGAAAGTAAATATTTGAAAATGGACTCTCTAACGTTAGAATAGTTTATGTTGTATCCATATGCTGGAATCTTATGAAGCAGTTAAAAATCCTACTTGCAAAGAATATTTCACGAGGTGCTGTGACTTTAAGTGAATAAAGAACAAATAAGAATAAAAACATATATCAGATTGTTCATAATATAATATCTTGTACATAGGATTTTTATGTTCTTTTTCCTTTGTGTTAGTTATAAAATTTTAAAATACACTTATTTGAGTAGTAGAAAAGAAGTCATTTTAAGTTTTATTTGTAAAAATGATATTCTACATTAATGTATGATTTTATTCAATGTGATTTATGGAGCTCAGCTCATGGCTACTCTTCCTGGGGCTAGGGAACTGAGCACGCCATTCTCTGCCCTGGCGGAGCTCACGATCGAGTGTGAGGCTGGAGTGGATGGGGACCTGCAGAGGGGGGAACACAGAAAATAAACGATAAACATAGTAGGTAAATGACGTAGAGTTCATTTAACAATCCCTTTGTCATGCTTTTTCTGTGCTAAGTGTTAGCCTAAGTAACTCGAAGGTGATTAGAAAAAGTGAGAAAAATGTACAGGACCCAGAGCTGGGAGGAGAGGGGAGCTGCTATTTTGGAGGAGGTGATGCACGTGGGGCCCGTCGAGGGGGTGGCCTTTGAACAAGGTCCTGGAGGCGATGAGAGCCTCAGCTGGGACACGACTCCTCATTCAAAAGCCTGGGGCCAGGGTTGTCTTCAGAATTTTCAACATTTAAAGAAGTAATTCAGTGTGTGTCCTGCATATTAGCTAACACGTCAGTGGGGTCCGAGGCGGTGCCCTGAAAGAAACACATCGATACTTCTGCAAGGAACCACGTGAATGTTCAGGTTAGCGTTCTCCACAGAATGAATTATGGGCAAAAATATTTGATTTCAGATCTTTTTGGATTTCAGAAATGGAGATAAGAGTGTAAAACTGTAAGACACACAAGAGCATGAGTGCAGCAATGCCGTTGGAAATAACCCTCATGCTCATTGCCATAAGGTTTACTCGTCTTGCTCCAGATGTCTTTCTGACAGCCCCGCAGCCCCTGGGGTGGACGGGAAACAGCTCCAATGTTAGTAGATGGAACGATTCTAACTAGGGTTGCTGGCAAGGTTCCTGTCACGGGTGGGGCGAAAGGCCCAGGCTTCTGTGGAAGGAAATCCCTACGCTGCATAGAGGCTTGGGCTGAATTGTTCCTTCACTCTAAGATAACGCAAGTCCATAAACGCTTAAATGTACTGCAGCGATCTCTCAATGGATATCGTAAACAGTGACGTTTCCGGAGGAGGTGGACTGACACAGATCCACTTGCGTTTGTGCACACGATGCTGACACACGTGAGGAGTTCCACACGTGTGTGTGGAAGGGATGTGTGAAAGATGGAGGCACCTGGCTGCTACCTCCCACCTCACTGCCATGCCTTGCCCCATGCCAAGTTCTCCCACGCGAACCGTCCCAGGTTGTCAAGAGTTAAAAGCTACTTTTATTATGTTATTATTTATTTTTCTACTGAATCACTCTGGTGAACATAATTTCCAAAATTACTGGGACATGACATGATTTTAAATACTCTCATTGAGTTTTGTTTTACACATTCCAAAAGCTAATTCAGAAAATATTTTACCATGGAAATGCAAATTGTCTTGAGGCCAGGACAAGGGTGTTTTTGTTCCCTTTCGTATTCTCAGGTCTCTGAACTGTGCCTATGACAATCTGGGCACTATACCTCTCTACAGAGAGATACACGGATATATAAACTCGTGCATGTATTCATGCAGATACATGTGTATGTGTGCGTATGTATACACAATGACGTTACTGACAGTTTTCCTTGAATGCACTGAATTCCTATGAAGTGGAGGGCAAATATGTCATTTCAATAGTTTGCATTCCAGGTTATTCCCATGTGTTATGTTTTTGTTTGGAATCCTTCGAGGTTGTGGGCACTTCATTAAATTCTTTTTCATTTCTAAGACCCCTGGGATCCACCCCCCCCCCATTAGCCTGCTCACGTGGCCGCTCCACTCTCACCGCTCTTCCCGTCATTACATTTTGGATCCCTCTATTTTCATTTAATTTTGATAAATGAATCAAGAGAGAATGTGGCCTGTTCAGACATTAATTCTTGATGCTTGGCGTTACTAAGAAGAATTAAATGAAGGAAGTGGAGGAAACAGCAGCTTGCTACCATGTGATCTAAGGTAGTATCTGTCACAGGGAAAGGAGCCCAGGAAAAGGTCGAGTTTATCCTGATGTCGGTTGAGATGGAGGCTAATATCACAAACAAGCTGGCTTTGTGGTTGTATTATCCACATTCAGAGCTCTCTTCGAGATGTGTGACCGGGGCAAATAGCATGATTTTCTGCATTACTTCTCCTTGGCTAAGAAATTTTCTTCAAGCAGAAGGAAAAAGAAAACCATAAACTCTTTTTAAAAAAGCCATCACCAGTTCTGAAAGCAGGTGTGGAACGAGCAGTGAGAATCCAAGGGAGAAATAACAACGTCCAGGCAGCCAGTGCTCCTTCTTCTCCGGTGACCTTGCCCAGAAAATAAAATTTCCAGAGCTTTTACAGGGCCCCGAAACACTGAACAGCTCGCAGCTGGCCAGGCCACCTGTGCATCTTTTGTTGACACCAAAACAATCCCCTTGACATCCCCGAGTAACACAGAAGCTGCTTCTTGCCTTGCCCAGACCATTCTGGATGGAGGTGAGGAGATCTGCCTTTTCCCCTTTGTGCCACCATCGCTGCTTTGTGATAACCTCTGTCCTGGAAGTTGAACATCCAGGCCTCTGTCCCGTGCTCTCTCTGCATTACTCAAAAAATCTCGGGCAATGGCAGAATAGGAAAGAAAGTTCTAATTCTGTACTCTTTCAGAAATACTATGGAAAGTAAAGAAATTAACTCCCACCAGATTTTCCTTTCTGTGAGAGCCTATGAAATTTATTTCTGATTAAAAAAAGAACAGCACTAGAAAGTCTACTTTTGCTGTTATAACGAAACATTTAAATTTGTTTGTCTCTACTATTTTTAAATCAGTGTGTTAAGCAACTGAGACTTGAAATGCATCAACATATAGATCTAAACACGCCCAGGGTGTGAGCATCTCTGCTTCTGTTTGTTAATTTTGTACATTCTTTTACTAATGTGCCCATGAAGGTGACAGTTACAAAGCAAATTCCAGGCTGGAAACTTATAAATTCTCTGTAGATGTGGATAATGGGAGCACATAATCTAGAGATATTGGATAATGGATTAGCTTAGTTGGTTTGGGCTGCTGTAACAAAAGTACCACAGACGAGGTGGCTTAAACAACAGACATTTCTCACAGTTCTGGAGGTTGGAAGTCCATGATCAGGGTGCCGGCAGATTCAGTGTCTGGTGAGAACTATTGCCTGGTTTGCGGATGGCTGTCATCTCCTTGTATTCTCACATGGTAGGGACTGAGAAAGAGATAGAGATAGAGATAATTGAGATAACAGAGATAGAGATAGAGATGTTAAAGTCAGAAAGAGAAAACAAGTTCTCTCATGTCTCTGCATGAGGGCACTAATCCCATCATGAGGGCTCCACCCTGGTGATCTAATAACCTCCCAAAGGCCCCTTCTTCTCCTATCATCACATTGGGAATTAGGGTTTCAATATACGCATTTTGGGTGGACACAATCATGCAGCATGGATATTGGACGGTGTTACTGACAGATCAATCTGTCCATCATATCCAAATATATTCGGTCACAGTTTTTTCAATGCCTATTTAACACTTACCACATACCTAAAGCTCAGTGCAGGCGACAAACATGTGAGTAGCAGAGACTCTGGATGTGGAAAGTGTCTGGAGGCGGCACACAGGGAGTTTTAAGCAGAAGATCTAACACGATCTAGGATGTGACTGCTCAGCTAAGCCCCTAGAAAGGGGCAGAAAAAGTAAGTTCCAGGAGTGGGCTGAGCACCTCAGGGGCCCATGGAAGACAGTGCCTGGCACTGAAGGAAATCCAGGGAAACTGGATCATTGAATGCAAGGGAGAAGTAGTCCATGACGTGGGTGAATTGGGCTGGAGCTCGCAATGGGCGCCTTATGGCCAGCATCAGAAGATTGAGCTGTTTCCTAAGAGCAGTGTCAGGCCACAGAAGGCTTCTAAACAGAGGAGAGACAGGAGCACACTAGCCCCCCACCACCTTTCTTCCAGGCACTTCCACCTGCTCGCCATGGTGACTGTCCCTTCTCCACGCACCCTCCTGAGCACGCTTTCAGGACTTGAAAAGTGCTGCTCACCTCGTCCAGAAGACTTGGAAGTTTGATCAACCAGGTTTAAAAGTCAGCTCTGCCGCTTACCAGTTGTGTGATTTTTAGACTTTGCATTGCTGAGATGTTCTCCCTTCATGGGAACCCTAGTGGCCCTCCTAATGGGCTACAAATTAAATCTATGTTTCAATATTTTAAAAAGTTCTCCACTGTTGTCATTGTTGTATGACATTATTAAATGTCTTAAATCATTGGCTTTAGGCCTGTAAGTGAATTTCCAATACAAATTCATCATGTATGTGAAGATGTATATATATATATATATATATGTATATATATTATATATATATTATATATATTATATATATATTTGATATATATGAAATATATATATATTTTAAGACTGATATGTCTCAGAGATGACACGGAACTGAGCTCCATACAGTTGTCTCCTGTAGATGATGATGCACATCCCCTCTTTAGCCTAAATAATCCCTATTGATCCATCTTCCAAGGTGAGCAAAGATCTCAGATCCAGGAATCAATAACAACTACCCTCAGGTTAACCCGGACATACACTTCACGTGTTTGTACCAAATGTATACGTGTCCCTGGGCACATAATCATGCATTAATTAATAATATCAAGTGAACACCAGACACAGTTATTAGGCAAATTACAATTTCTTAAAGGATGGGTGAGAGGGTAAGTGGGACAAGGGAAATAAGTTTATTGAGCACCCACTGGAAGTATTAATATTATACATTGACAAGTACTTCCTATCTGGTGACTCATTAGATTAAATATGATTGAAACTATCTAAAATGGATGTTGGCAAATGCATTTTATAGAATAGAAAGTGGAGCTTGAGAGGTAAAGTGACTTGCTGAATGTGTTCCAGGCTGTGTGTGCCTGTGCACGCACGGGAGGCGTGGAACCCAGGGTGGTCTGACTGTGCCATCTGTACCCCCATATGTGAGGATTCTCCCTCATGAAGTGAGGCAACAATGAAAGTTGATAATGATTAGCTATTATTTACTGAATGCATCCTATATGCTAGGCACTATTCTACGTGCATTATCTCCATTATCTCATTGAAATCCTTATATAAATGTGGTAGATTCTACTATTATCCAGATTTTGTAAATGAGAAAGCTGAGATTCGGGAAGGTTAAGCAAATAGCTCAAGGCCTCAGAGTTAATATGCATCAGAGCTGGAGTCCTATCTGCCTTTTGCCAGTGCCTTTGTTCTTAACCATTCCTCTTATGCCCAATAATATAATCATTATATATGCCGTATGGGATTAAAATTGGCATATCATTGGGAGCTGAGATCAGTTAATGCAGGCTGGAGGAGGTTTTGTGGCACGGGAGACCAACAGATGTGGGGCTGGTTTCTGGAGAGAGTTCAGAAAGGTGGAGAGGAGGAAGGGGCATTGTAACAGGCAGCATCACACAGGAGGGTGTTGGAGAGGAGCACGTCAGATTGCAGGGGCCATGGAGAGAGCCGACAAGCAAGAATCTAAACTTCAGTTTTGAGGGAAATAGCTGATAAGCCTATCCTATTACAGCATACCTTCTCTGCCTGCCAATCATAATTCTCTTCTAGTTTCCTATTAAAAGAAAGTTGTAACTTAGAGACAAGCAAATGAAAATCATCCTCATTCATCAATGTTGGTTGCTATGGAAACTACTGGTGAGGCTCCATACAGAATTCTGGAATCAAGGTCATCTAGACCATCCTTAGGCTTAGCTCTATTGAGAATATTCCAACTTAAAACTACCCTTAGGCTAAGGCTGAAAGTTGAGGTCAGGATTACTGACAGTAGATTTATAAAATCTTAACCCTTCATAACATAATGACACGATTTGAATAATTCATATCACTTATTGGTTTATCAGAAGAAGGGAGAAAGAAAAAAGAATAGTAACATTAAAAAAAACAGAGAAAAAAATTGGAAGTTAGAAAAAAATAACAATCAAATGTGGAGAGGGCATGCACAATAAAAGATGCTTAATAAATATTTAAAATAATAACATCAGAGGGAACAGGGAGTGTTAGTCTAGAGTGTAGCCGTGGCATCTACCCATGTTGGGTGCAGGTCCTCACCAGGCTGCGTGAGGACTGAACACAATGGGGCTAGTCTGAGTCAGTTTAGGCTCTGTGACAAAATGCCTTAGACTGGGCGACTGAGACAACAGACATTCATTTCTCACAATTCTGGGGGCTGGAAGTCAAAGGTCAAGGTCCTGGCAAGTTCAGTGTCTGGCGAGGACCTTCTTCCTGGTTCATAGACACTCATCTTCTCGCTATATCTTTGGATGGAGGAAGAAGCTAGACAGCTCTCTGGCGACTCTGTTATCTGAACACTAATTCAGCTCATGAGGACTCTGTTCTCATGACCTAATCACCTCCCAACGGCATCACCTCCAAATACCATCAAATTGGAGACTGGGTTTCGTATATGAATTTGAAGGGGATGCATTCAGTGTAGAGCAAGCAGATACATAAAGTCCCCAACCTTCAGTGTCCTCATCACAATAGCTGGGATATGCTCCCCTTACTTACAAGTTTCGTTCACATGTGGGCTGTCCTTGCTACAGCGTGGGCTCCCTCAAGCCAGAATGAGCCTAGTTCTTCTCTGTCTGACTAGTTTGGCTTCCCTTAAGCAGACCTTAACACACATTTTCAAGTGCAAGGACTTTATTTGGGGGACAAAGGGAACAGTAGTAGGGGCCAGAGACAGGGAAGGAGGAAAGACATCACGAAATGGGTGTTATCAGCTAATGGGTGTGGGGAGAGCAGGGGTGGGAGCTAATTTCACCGGAGAAATGCTCGGGGCCAGTGCAGAACACCCCGCGGGTTGAGGTGAGGAAATTCCTATCACTTCTGGATTGGAAGATGCAGCCAAGGGGCAATAGCTCTCCGGGGCTTCTGTCCTGCCACTGGGAGGAGAAACTTTTCCAATGAAGAAAGGCGGGGGCTGCCACGGGAAGCCCAGTGTGCTGAAGTGCCAAGGACAGACACCTCCAGAGTCTGTTCTTCTCTCCCCAGTTCAAAGCAGAGGATCAGGCACCCAGTATTTGCTCCATAAATATCCACCAAATGAATACCCATGGGATGGATGCAGCCTCTAGCCCAGTGGTTTTTTATCTGGTTGCATATTATAATCACATGAGGAGCTTTCAAATGTCATGATGTCTAGGCTCCACTGCAGACCAATTAAATCAGAGTCTCTGGGGTGGGGCCCAAATATCAGAATTTTCAAAAACTCATCAAATAATTCCACTGGGAAGCCAGGACTGAGAACTTTTGTTCAACTAATGCATGAATTCTTTCTATAAAATCCTTGACAGATGGCCATACAAGCCTCTTTTTGAAACTCTTCGTGGGGAGGGACTTCGCTATTCTCAGAAGCAAACCATTCCCTTTTTTGATGGCACTAATTTGTTCCAATTTTTTTCCCTTATACTGAGCCAAAACCTGCCTCTGTGCCTTCCATCAGTCATCCAAGCTCTGCACTTTGCAACAATGCAAAATGAGTCTATTCCATTTTCTACATGACTGCCCTTTAGATATTCAAAGGCGGTGAAAATGCCCCAATCTGACCTTCGTTTTTACACTCTAAACACTCTCAACTCCTTCAACAACTGATATTCAACCTCCTTTAATCATATCTGAGTTTGCCGATGCTACTTTTCTCCTCTGGAATTCCCAACTGCACTCATGGTCTGTGTCTGTATACAGAAATATACAGGAGGCTGTGTGCCAAATGAATAGTATGTGTGTGGGTGTGTGCATGTGTGTAGAATGTTGTTAGTAATGGGTCCGCTTAAACTATATCTGCTTAATTCGCTTACTAGGAAAACTTAGGATTTTTACTGTCTCTCTCCCATCTCCCAGAATTTGTCTTTTAAATCATATTTATTTTTCTCTTTTGGTTAATTAGTTGGAACACCTCAGTTCTTGCTTTCCTTTGCAGGGCAACGCGGATATATATATTTAACATGCATAAAATGGAGGAGGGAGGGGAAGGTGTACATTTGAGGTTTGTCACTCACCTTTAGGAGTGCCGAGCCTTGGAATTCATGGACTGAAAACCAAAACAAAATAAAAACCAATAAATTTACTTTTGCGAGAAAGAGAGTAAACGGCTGCGGTACTTCAGTGAAAGCAATTCTTCCCTCAGTGACCAAGTCTACTGCAGATTAGGAAGGAGAGCAGCTGAGCCTCTTCTGGAAGAGTGTGGCGGAGTGAGCCTGGAGAGAGTAACCATGTCGCCCACCCCCACGCCAAACAAAATAGGGCCCCAGTTGGCCTTGCAAAGTGCTTCTAAAAGAGGGTTCAGAGAAAAGGTAGGTTTCTGCCAGTAAACATGGCCTAATCTCAGAAAACACAAATGGATTTGGCAAGTGGCTACAATTGGTAATCACTGTCCTGAAATAGCATTAAATCTTTAAGACTTTCATGGTCAATTCTGCACAAACCCTAAGGAGACAGTTTGGCATCTCGGTGGGGCCAAGGGTGGGGCAGCAGGAGGGACAGTGGAGATGTCCTGAGGACAAGAGAAAAGACTCTAATCAGAGGGAGGTTAATGTGCCTCCAGCTTGCCCTCTGCTCACCAGGCTGACCTCTGGGGTGTAAACTTCCCCTTCAAAGCCTTGGTTTATATGTCTGTGAAATGAAGGGAGTAATCCTCACCAGGTCAATGTCCAGACACAGAACTGTTGCAGGAATGGCATGAACACATTCCTGCGCCAAGCCTGGATTAAAGCTGCTAGCAAATGTGAGCATTTTGCCTAATTGTTAAGAGTTCATAGAGCTAGAAGGTCAGGGTCAAACCCCAGCTCCACCACGTAACCAGTAACATGACCTAGGGAAGTCATTTATCATGTCTGTGCCTCGGCTTACTCTTCTGTAAAATAGGGATCATAAGAATACTTACCTTGTAGGGTTATTGTGAAGATCAGATCATCTGATATATAGAGAAAATACATGCAGCGAAGCCTGGAACATAGTAGGCATCCAGAAAAGAGTCATCTAGCTTTAAAAGATCCTTGCCTGTTTCCAACTAGTCCTAAGACCTTTGGGGTTCAGTTCATTCAAGTGTAAAATGGAGCGAGGGGATTAGAGCCATCAAAGACTCTGGCTCTGACTCTGCCTGATTCCCTGTGTAGGAAGCATTTGCCAAGTTGCACTGGGAGTCTGCTCACATGTCAGTTTCCCCCACAACCACCCTCTTCTCTTGGGAGCAGAGTGCCTGAATCTTTATTTTCCAGTGCTTGCCTGTTAGATCGCATATGGTAAATGTTTTTGAATGAATGAATGAAGTAATGCATACAAAATTCAGTAGCACCTGTTCCTGTGGCACTGGGGCTTGGCTTGGTTTCTCTACTGCTCCGTGGAGAGGCAGCTGTGTTAGGCTCTTGTAGACAAGAAACTGAGAAGCAAATTCTGACTCTTCTGTTTCCTAATTTTCCTACTTTCTGTTTTTTTCCCAGTACTCCATCTTCATGATCCGTTTATTGAAGTTTCCCACTTGCTTGCTTTCTATCTTGTTATACTACAGGTAAAATTCTAATGTTACAGTTCCTATTAGAAGAAAGAAGGTTCTAAATGCCAAAAAATAGAAAAAAAATTCACTTTTAAGATTTGGAGTATGTTTTGTAATTTCCCTGTGCTTCATCCATCATTGATAATCTCGATGGGATTTATACGAGGCACCACCAGTAAGCCACACGAAACCCTTTCTACCCACTCTTCCTTCCTGCCTAAACCCCAATTTTGTTGAGGCATTCACTCTCTTCCACCCAACTGTGCTGGTGGAAAGAGAGAACCCATCCCAACCCTAACACCAAAGTTCAAGACAATCACAGAGGTCTGGTATCTCTGCCAAGAACTGTCTCTTGGGTATGTAAGAAAATTATAACAAAGAGAAGAATTGTCTTGCCCTAAAAGGAGGTGCATGGAAATAAACAGTTTATTTTCTCCCAGTGTCACACATATGTTAGTTTTAGCAGCTTTGAAAATGAGGACGATATGCTGCAAGTGGTGGAAGGGAAATGAAGATAATGTGGGTTCTACGTAACATGGTGGAGCCACTGAATTAAACTATTCTGGAACCACTGTCCCGTTTCTTGGTGTGTGAGATGATGAATTTCCTTTTCTGTTTAAGCCAGTAGATTTAGCCTTTTCTGTTACTGACAACCCCAATCCCCCACTGGAGAGCATTATCCATATCATAGAGTGATTGAAAAAGTTGATCAGACAGTGTTTAATACCTAGTATAGTCATCCTGCGGTATACATGAATAATTGGTTCCAAGATCCCCTGCAGATACCAAAATCTGTGAACACTCAGCTACTTATGTAAAATGGCAAAATATTTTCATATAACCTATGCACATCCTCCCCTATACTTTAAGTCATCTCTCGACTATTTATAATACCTAATTCTATGCCTACACATCACTCCGTTTGCTTGAATTCAACATTCAAGTACTTTGCATGCAGCAAATGCAAGTCTTGTTTTTTAAAAGACTATGTAGAAATTTTTTTCAAATTTTTTTGATTCAAGGTTGGTTGAATCAAAGGATGTGGAACTCAGGGATACAGAAGGATGACTGTGTTTACTTATTTGTGCCAGATAAGTTAACATGTTCAACATGGGTTGATAATTTTATGACAGCTTTTTATTTTTTACCCACTATAAGAAGACATTTCACTTGTCTCTGGCTTACCTAATAGTTATGTGCTGGCTCTGGACATAGTTTGTTGGTTTTCTAGCCATCAGACAGCCAGATGCAATTCATCTTACCAAGGCATCCCATAGGGTAAGCATTTGGTGTATCTTTCCATTGATAAGATAAACCTGGATAGTCCCTTGCAGGTAAGAGGCAGGTATGCTAGAGGTATAAAGCTTGTGGCAAGTAGGCTGCTTGTACATAGATACGTGAAATAATAAACTGCCCTCAATACCCACAGGAATTTTAAAGTTCAACTCCCAATGTGTCTCCTTGAAATAAGAGTGCCTTAACAGTCATTGCAAATCTGGGGGAGAGCGTCCAAAGTGGCTTTAAGCAACATATATATTTCATGGGTTTCAACCTCCATAGTTCTGTCCCACAACAGGAACAATTACCTTTAATGTGGACATTACATACATTGACATTGTATATCTCCTGGGATATAAAACTCACTATGTAAAAATTAGTTTGTTGGTTGATTATTTTCATTCACTCAGACCAAAGGAGGTTTGGGTGATATCTCACTTTAACAGTTGGAGTTTTGGAACTGTTCTTTTTCATAATCAGTGGTCTCTAAACTTTTTCAATAAAGGGCCAGATAGTAAGTATTTTTGGCATTGCAAGACAAATAGTCTCTGTCATAACTACTCAATTCTGTTATAAGATCAGGAAAGCCATAGACAATATGTAAACAAATGAGAGCGTTCCAGTAAAATTCTATTTACAAAAATAAGCGGCAGGCCAGATTTAGCCTACGGTCATAGTTTGCCAGCTCTTGTTTTTAATCAATGAAAAGATCAATTTAACACTTTGTCTCAGTTTTGTCATTAACAAACTGAGTGACCGTGTTAAGTTATTTAACTTCCGTGAGTCCTGATTTTCCTACTCTGGAAAACAGAAGCACTGGACAAGGTGACCCTTAGGTTTCCCTCTACAGCTAATATGTGATGTCCTGTTATTACAGTGTGACACTGCAAGGCTATAGCTAAAAACTAACTAAAGATAAATAGGAAACTTACTGTCATATTTTCAGTGCAAATATTCACTTGTAGACTCACAATCAAATGTCAACAAACAGCTTGTCCACCTGTATGAAAGAATCAAAGATTCTAGGAAATGCACAAGAAAACAAACGTTCATCCAAATTTTGAAGAACTTGAGGGAAAAATACATTTGAAAAAGGAAAAGAAGTTCTACTACTTAGTAAGAGTCTTTCAGGTCAGGTGTGGTGGCTCACATTTATAATCCTAGCACTCTGGGAAGCCGAGACAGGAGGATTGTTTGAGATCAGGGATTCGAGACCAGCCTGAGCAAGAGTGAGACCTTGTCTCTACTAAAAAATTAGCCGGGCATGATGGCACATGCCGGTAGTCCCAGCTACTTGGGAGGCTGAGGCAGGAGGATCATTTGAGCCCAGGAGTTTGAGGTTGCAGTGAGCTAGGCTGATGTTATCGTACTCTAGTCCAGGTGACAGAGTGTGACTCTGTCTGGGAAAAAAAAAAAAAAAGATGCTTAAGAGTCAGACACTAAACAATATTCCTATTCTTCCTCGATATTATTTATCCTTACAAGTAGCCTATGACATAGTGTATTATTCTGGGTACACCAGAGAAACAGAATATATATATATATATACACACACACATAAAACTTATGTTTGTACATATAACTTATAAATATAACTTATGCATATATGTAACTTATGTGTGTGTATGTGCACATATGCATGTAATATACATGTATGTATGTGTATATATAGAAAGATATAGCTGGAGAGAGAGAGAGACAGAGGGATTGATGATTAGAAATTGACTCACACGATTACGGAGGCCGAGATGTCACAGCATTGCGGTCAGCAAGCTGGAGACTCAGGAGAGCTGATGGTGTAGTTCTAGTCTGAGTCTAAAGGCCTGAGAACCAGAAGAAATGATGGTGAAAGTTCCAGAGGCCAAATCTGAAGCCAGAAGAAGATGAAGGTCAGGAAGGGAGGGAGAAAGAATATTGCCTTACTCTTTTGTAAGAGAGTCTCTTTGTTCTATTCATGCCTTCAGTGGATTGGAGAAGGCTTTGGAAATTCATGGTCAAAAGGCTATGTTTATTTATTTACTTTTCTTTGTTTGCTTATATTGTTTGTTTGTGCTATATCCTGCCAATCTCACAAAGGCTTTAGGGATCATCTACAAAAGCCGTACACAATGCAACAGGAAAAAATACATACATAATGATGAACAAAACAGCAAGATCAGAGGAAATATCAATGAGAAAAGGAGATATAGACCATAAAAGAGGATAAAATTTGACTACACTCCTTGTAGCAATGACTAGTTGATGATAGCTCTTGTGATCTGATTGCCACTGGGGAGGGAAGGCTATTTGGCTCTGTCTACTAATTCAAATGTTAATTTCATATGGAAACGTTCTCGCATACACACCCAGAGTGATGTTTGACCAAATATCTGGGCACCTTATGGCCCAGTCACACTGACATGTAAAATGAACCATCACTGGAAGATGCCGGTATTCTTATTTGAGGAAGCTGAAACTGAGAGCAGTTAAGAAATTATCTCAAAATCTCTCTATTATAGCCTATCATTTGCTCTTTTGGGTAGATGCCTAATAGCACCATTGCTGGATCGAATGGTATTTCTCTTTTTAGCTCTCTGAGGTATCTCCAAATTCTTTTCCACAGAGGTTGCACTAATTTGCAGTCCCACCAGCAGTGTAAGAGTGTTCCTGTCTCTCCACATCCTCGCCAACATTTGTTGTTTTGTGATTTTTTGATAGAGGCCA
>CAUYSK010027234.1:0-18036 GCA_963575035.1 Avahi laniger | reverse complement strand
CTGCTATTGACAAGTTCATATCATAGACTAATAAAATCATAACTCAATAAGAGCCACAATAACTGCTATCTCAAAAGTTATATGATTAACTCAGTTCATTTGATTATGATGGACTGTAAGCAAAGCACAAAAATGTATAGTGTATGCAAAAGTTAGCAAGTATAAATTCAGAAGTTTAGAGTGGCTTGAATTATATAAACCATAATGACCTTTACATTTCTTGGCAAAATTTTCATGTTTGATAAAAGTTAATCATTCCTTACATAGAGCTATGTGAGCAGTGTAACATGCTATACAGGAGTCTAAAATCAAGCCACTTCAATTTTCACGCTTTTCTTTTTTTCCTTTCTAATTGGAGAACTATAACCTTGGACTTTCAATAAAATCAGTGCCTTTGATGAGGTCATCTATTTTTTAAAAGGCATTCTATAGTATACCAATTGCTGGATCTAGAAGCTCTCCATTGATATTCCATTTAATAAACTAGCAAGCCAGACACACTTATTTTAAAGTTCAGGTTTAATTAAAAGATAAGACTGGAGTGACAGAATGGCAAGAGAAAGAGGGATGTTGAATTTTCTGTTTATTGTAGAGCAGCTGCTTTTATTTTTAACTAATCTCCATTAATGTCAAATCAAAAGGCTGTAGTTCTTACAGGCTTTTGCATTTGCCTTGGTACCTACTTCCCTTAGAAAATTACCCTGCATTTCCTCATTCTGTGTTGAAATCCAGTATGAGTCCATTACTGTCTAGCTAAAAGTGCTGAGAAATATTTATCTTAAAATTTTTTTTTGAAGTTGAAACGCATGCACTTATTTCTTCAGCAATATTTGCTGGAAGAGACAGAAGGGTGCATGTGCACAGAGGGAGGCCTCTGTGAAAAGCAGCAAGAAGGTAGCTATCTGTCAGTCAAGGAGACAGTCCACAAAATGAATTAAGCTCTGCTCATACCTTGATCTTGGAACTCCAAGCCTCCAGAACTGTAAGAAAATAAATTTATTTTGTTTAAAAAATTTTTTTGCTGAGTACCTACTATCTCTTAGCCTCTGTTTTAGTTATTGGGGGTTAAACAGTGAATAAACACAAACAAAAAGCAAAAATAGACATACAAATTAACAAACAAAAATTCTTCCTTTCTGTAGTTCACATATTAATAAATACTAATTTCAGATTCAAGTAAAGTAACATATAAATCGTAAAAGGTTAGGACTAATAGAGCATTGTAGAAAAAATAGCCGATCACATTTTCAAAGATTTTGCTTGGAAGGCTATTGTTCAAAAATTTTAGTACTTGCCTTTAGAAATAAGGAGGAGTTTTAGTGTGTGCGAGAGAAATATAAAGAAGAAGAGAGTTGTAGGGTAAATCCAGAATGTATCTTAGGACAGCCCAGGAGAAACTAGCTCACCCTGCCTTGGCTTCCCAGAGCAGCAATTTGGATGCTTCTAAGTTGCATCACAGCTTATACTTTCTGAAAGTTTCCAGGACATGAATCAGAAAAAAAAACCTAAAACTAGTGAAAGTAGCCCTGTATAAATTTCTGAATCCTCATGTTTCTTAAGGATTAAAAAAAGATGTAGTACATGCAAGGGAATCTCTTCTGAAAAAAACTATACCACATTTTCCTACATATATTAAGTCAAAAGATATGAAAAAAATGTTCTTTTTAAAAGAATGTAACCATTATTAATTTTTTAACCTATGAAATCATGATGGGAAAAAATCCGTTAAAATAGAAAAAGTTTTATTTACATAGTATATCAAAATAGCAAAACTAAAATGTCCACAAACAACTTAGTACAGTGTTTTCACAAGTATAGTCTCATTTGATCTTCAGCACAAGCTTATGAGTTAGATATTGTTTTTATCATCATTATCCCACACATAAGGATCCCACGTGTAGAATAACTGACTGAATGACTTATCCAAGTTGATGTCACTAATCAATACCCACATCAAAACTGAAAACCCAGGTGTAACAGGTTCAAACCTCAGGGGATTCCCACTGAACCATAAAGCTTTTCAATTGACTGATTAAATGCAGAAACTTTTATTAGATTAAAAAATATTTTAGGCAATTCAAATATTATAAAAATGGCTATACCCATCTTGGGTCCTGTTTTTTCTTTTAGGTGCTGATGCATTCTAATCTAAAGCTCTCCTCTAAGATTATTTTTTTAAAAAACTAAGATAAATAATTAAAGGTAGCATATACACTTGGGCAAAATTATACCGTATAAATATTTAGACACTGAAACTGCTATTATTGAGCCTTGTGGGACATTTGGTAACTCAAAGATTTCCCAGGCCATTTCAGTGTGGTTTGTTTGTTTGTTTGTTTGTTTTCTGTAATCACAAGGGCCAGCAATGTAATATGGGTTTGCTCTGCCACTGCATCATAGCTTTGGCTGAAAGCCAAAAATAAATATGAAGTAAAAATAAATATGAATGCAGACAAGAACAGATTCCCTTTCATGAAGTTAGCAGATAGTAGGTGGGAGGTTAAGAGCACAAACTTTGAAGTTAAACAGACATGAATTCCTATCCCCATTCTGTTATCTTTGGGCAATGTGAGAGTAGAAATTTTAATTACTATCTCTAGGCTGCAATGTTTAATAATAATGATAATAAATCACTAATAATAATGATAATAAATAAAATATTGTGATGATCAAAGAAGATAAAAAAGTATGCAGAAAGAATGAGACTAATAGAATCCACTTTTAAAAGTATTAGTAACAAATTATATCACCTTTCCTCTTACTCTAAGATCTATGCATTCTCATTAATGCATACACTTCTTTTTGGATTCATCTGGAAACACAAATAATCTATGTTTATATAACACATAAAAAGTAATGTGGGTTTTCTTAAAATAGAGTAAAAATTATGGAAGAGATACACTTTACATATTTCTTTAAGTATTTATTCTCGGCCTACTTCTTGAAGAACTTGAGATAGCTCAAATTGTATCACAAGGCTTAAGAGGATAGTAGAGGTTCAAAAGAGAATATCTAAAAAAGCACATGGCATGTACTGTACTTCCAGACATTTGAAGAGTTAGCGTAAGGTTTAGCATAGGATCCTAAGCTTTCTCGGACCCAGAACTTCTAAGATCTAGAGGGAAAAAAAAAGAAATGTGATTCATTAAATAAATTTTATACTTCTGGAAAAATCTCAGAAATCTAGTAAAAATTCCTTTATAGAGTTAAATGGTTTCCTTGAAATAAAGTTAAGGAGGAATTTATGGCAAGAATTTCCGCTTAAGACACACCAATTAACACAATGGATAATCTATGGCTTAATAAAAGACAGAACTGCTGTTCAAATGCACACATCTTCTACTAAGTATTTATAAAGGAGAAGGCATATGACTAAATTGTAGCTCAGTGAGCGGCTGACATAATTGTGCCTTAGGTTCTGCTGCATTCTGGTGATTAAAATTAATATAAGATCACCAACTTAAGAGAGAGCATAATGGGCATGCAATCTCTCCATCCAGCTATTCCACACAAATATCATATGTCTTAAGCAAGCATTTGGCAGGTGTTAAATCGCAGTAAATTCATGATTGGATTGTCTAACAACATACCTGTGGAGCTGATAATCTATTGAGCTGGTTAAAGTATAAGCCATATACTTTAATCATTTCTGACACAGGCACTATATTCACAAAAAGAAAAGCAAAGGAGAAGCATTTTCTGCTATTATGGTAGCAGAATGGGTATGGGTAGGCACTACCCCAAAGACAACTATGATTAAACTGCATCTTCATTTGTCTCCATCCTTCCCTCCGTAGGATTTCAAGAGAGACCCATGGAACTTTGTCCCTCCTGTAGTCTCTAAAACTCCCAGTAGTCCCAAGAAATAACTACTCTAAGAACTGATTGTTGCCTGGTGCAGTGGCTCACGTCAGTGATTCCAGCACTTTGGGAGGCTGAGGCTGGAGGATTGCTTGAAGCCAGGAGGTTGAGATCAGCCTGGGCAACATAACATAGAGAGAGAGAGACTTTATCTCTTGAAAAAGTAATAATAAAAAATTTAGCCAGGCATGGTAGCATATGCCTGTAATCCCAGCTACTAGGAGGCTGAGGCAGGAGGATCATTCGAGCCCAGGAGATCAAGGTTGCAGTGAGCTAGGATCGAGCCACTGCGCTCCAGCCTGGGTGACGGAGCAAGATGCTGTCTCTTAAAAAAACAAAAAAACACTGATCATCTATGTTTCTTTTAGAGATAATTAACACTGATTGATTCCTCTATATCTAAGTCACCACTGGAAGCCATGTTTTTTCCATCATCTCCTGTCACAAAGATTCTCACACCCATTAGACTGCACATTAGCCATCGCCTGACTCAGGTCTTGTTCTTTACACTGTGCTCTCTGGAACCTACTGCCTATTATCAGAAAACCTCATACATCCACTGCCTCTCTTCATTTTCTTTTGTTCTGAATATAATGTATGTGTTCACTGAAGATACATCTACATCCCCGTTAGTCCTCTCATGGCACTGGTTGTGTTTTCTCAGTAACACCCCTATAGTTGGATCTCCTAAAGGGAAGTTCTTTCTCTTTTCTCATCGTCTTTTCCCTAAAAAAAAAACACAATAAAAATACATAAAATTATATGCCATGAGACACATCATTGATGCTCCTTTTGAAGTCACTGTCTTTTTTCGTGGGCACATTCTCTTTCACTGAAGGTGTTTTGCACTTGGCCTGCTGCTCTTTCTCCAGTCTTCTGCCATGACTCTTGGTGTTTAAAAATAATTCTTCTATCTCCCTTTATCTCCATCCTCACGCTTCTCACTACCAATGCTTGTGTCCTCCAACCCATCCCAGCTGCTCATTCTCAGGGTCCTTTAGCAGGCAGTATCTTCCCAATTTCTATTGTACCTCATAACGTTCATTTCACTTTTATGGCACAACCTGTCTCTTTAACTAATCACTCAGGTATCACATTCCCTGGACCTAACAGTGCTTCAGACTCATTGGCCCTTCCAACTTTTCACTACCCATCATTGTCCTCGCATCCTCACTTTTCATCTGCATCACCTTTGCTTCCATGATTCATCTGTATCCTAATGCATTTACATACATATTCTGTTCTTTTGTTCCTTTCTTCCTCTTTCCAACATGTCCTGTTGGCAAAGCCTAATATGGTTATAGCCTATTCCACAAATGAACCCAACAGTCTCACAAAACTAGAAAAAAACTGGTGACCTGATTCATTACAAATCGATGTTTTGAATGTTGAATGAGGACTCAGTTTGGCCTGATACTTCCGTTGCATTTATCTTGTCAGTCCATTCTCCTCCTGTCCCAGGAAACTATTTTATACTTCAGCTTAGGACTTTGACTTTCATTTTACTGGGAAAAAAAGCAAATAGAAGAGAATTGCAACATATTGCCATGACCACTTCTATTTCCTTAGGCTATAGCATCTGAATCCACCAACTATATCCTCTCCCCGGTTGTGATGGATAACATCTCTTTTATCCTAACTAAGAAATCCCCCCTTTGTGTACTGGATCCTATCTATTTTTGCCTATGTAAAGATGTGGATAATAAAATTACCTCTTCCTCCAGAATCCCCATACTATATCTTCCCCACCAACATGAGAAAGAGAGAGACAGAGAGATCCCCATGTCTTCCTCCATGCACAGCTCCATTTCTTTGTTCCTCTCAAAAGAAGTGTCTATATTCATTATTATCCTTATTCTCCTCCCATTATCTCTTGAATTCCCTCCAACCAGCATTGTGCCTCCATCTGTCCTTTAAAAGTACTATTGCAAATGTTCCGAAGGCTTTCACATTTCCGCATTCTCAGCCATTAACTTACTCACTTTCTCAGTAGTATTTGGCATAGTTGCACATGTTCTGCACCTTGAATCACTGTCTTCAATTGGCTTGTCAGACATTTCACTTTCCTAATTTCCCACATACTGCCTTGACCTCTCCTTCCCAGTCTGTCTCTCATTGAAAACTCTTTCTTATTTCAATCTATAAAAATTGGATAGTCCTAGAGCTCGATTCTCAAACTTCATCCTTTTTGTATCTACACTGCCTCCTTTGTTAATTTCATCTAAGGCTGTGACTTTAAAAGTACCATTTCCATATTTATGACTCAAGCTTAACCACAAATTTTCCCCTGTATTTCACACTTCCATATATAACTATTTAATTGACATATCCACTTGAATTTCTAGTAGACTCCTGAAATATACCACGAGCTCTTCATTACTCTCTCAAACTTGCTTCTTTTGCTATCATCACTATCTCTGTAAATGTCATAACCACAAATCAAAAACCTTCAAATTATTTTTGATTCTCCATTAGTAAGTTCTATGGGCACTACATATATGATTATGTAAATACTATTCAAAATTTGACCTTCTATTACCACCAGCATTGTTGCCCCTCTAGTTTAAATTTCCACCATGTTTCACTCAGACTTCTACAATAGACTCATTTTTATAAAAATAAAACTTATTGTGCATATTTGAGGTTTACGGCAGGATGTTATGGCATACATATACATAACCTCTTAATTGCCTTTCCTGTTACCAATTTAAACTCAGTCCGCTCTAAGTGTACTGCAGCCAGAGTAATCTTTTAAGACATGATCAGATCAGATTATTTCAAGTAAAGAAACACCGCTAGTGGCTTCTCAAAGCACAGAAAATAACATCTAAAGTTGTTGTCACAGCTTACAAAGGCTACATGTTCTAGACTCTGGATACCTCTACAGCTTCGCATTTTCACATTCCTGCCACCCTCTCCTCTGTTCTCAATGTTCCAGTCACACTATCTTCTTTGTCGTTCTTCAAGGACCCTGAACTGCTCTGGCCTTAGTACACCTGCACTTGTTGCTTCTTCTACTTGGCTCTCCCTCTCAGAATATCTGCAAGGTTTCTTCCCAGCTGCATTCAGGTCTTTGTTCAAATATCACTTCCCTCGAAGGATCTTCTCCAGCCACCCTGACAAATTAGTAAGCCCCACGTCTGTATCCCCTTTACTCTTTAATTTTTCTTTAAAGCTTGAATCTCCACCTAACATTATATATCTATGACATCATTTTATTTATGTTAAGTATAAGCTAAGTGAAAAAAGCAACTTTGTCTTTATAGAGTACTGTACCTCCAGAAGCTAAAAATCGCCTAGACACACTGCAATTGCTTAATAAATATTTAATGATAAATAAACGAATAGGGACTGGTATATGCATACACAAAGAGTGCAATGCGCACAATCCGAGGGATGGACACACTTGAAACTCGGACTTGCGGGATGGGGGGGGAAAGGGCAACATACATAACCTAAACATCTGTACCCCCATAATATGCTGAAATAAAAAAATAAAAAATAAAAAGGGGAAAAAAATTAAAAAAAATAAAAAAATAAATGAATAGATGAATTAATGAGTTAAGAGAAGAGAAACAGACAGCAATTATTCTAAACATACTTCTCTGGTCCAAGGCTCAAGCTAGGAGTGAGTAAACTTGGAAATTATAAAGGGAATGGAGAGCCAACCAGGAAACTAAGGAAAGTACTTTAGATTCTAGTAATATGTATAAATTTATCCCATATTAAAACAAGTAAATGACTGTTGATCCAGGCCAAGGATGTCTATTCTTGGTTCTGCATGTAAGTAGTTTCCTGTCATAAAAAGATACAGACTAGCACTTAAAAGCTGCTCTGCCAGAGGAGGATTTTAAAGTACCTGTGATTACAACAGAGATTTAGGACAACCCTTAAGCACTCACAGGCCTGTAGGAAGCCAACTGTTACATTCTAAGTGCTAGGATTAAATTGACTTGAAGCTTTGTCTTATGTGAAGAGATGAGGTGTGTGTGTGTGTGTGTGTGTGTGTGTATGAGGCATACCTGAATAATGGATGGTAGAAAAACCTGAGCATAAGCAAAAGTCATTCTCTGCTGGATATCCTGAATTATCTTTGAGTTTAAATTAGTTATTTTCTTATTAAAGTATTTAGCGTGAAACAAAAACATAAGTCATGTACACATTATCCCTTGGTGCTTACTAAAACCTCCTAACTCAAATACCATACCTTGAAAGATAAAGTAGACAAACAATAAGAAATTAATGCAGTTATACCAATCTCATGGATATAGATGTTGGAAGAAGCGCAATGTATTGCATTGGAAGATGCTCGTCTTAACATGCAATGAAAAAGCATGGATTTTGAAAACAGTAGAGTTGTTCCATCTATGGTCTTTACTATCTAATGACTTAGAACAGATTTTTAAATTACTTTTTGCATCTCTTTCTATATCTATAAATGCAGATGACAACATTTACCTATAATGTTATTGTGAAAATTAAGATAGTATATGCAAAGACCTAATTATGTTCTTGGTCATAATAGGTGTTCAAAAATTTTATTTACCTTTCCTGTTTCTACATGTATCTAATAATTTTGCTTAGATTGTTATATCATATTTTCCACTGGAAAATAATTTGATAAAACTTTATAATTTTTATCAAATTTTTATCAAATTTATAATTTTTAAGTTCTAGGATCACCCTTTATAAAGTCTTGTGTTAACCTAGAAAATATAAAGAAATTGGTAAGAGCTTAGGGACTTTACTACACTCACAAAATTAAGAGATGATATGAAAGAATAGTGTTTTAAACTGTTCTGAAGGGAATAAATTGATGATTCAGGTAGGTGTGTGTGTGTGTTTGTGTATAACACAGAAACTCATTCTTCCAAGTGTATAGCAGACTAGGAAACCATTGAGATATATCTTTGCCATAGTTATGTATACGTGATGACATCCTTGCCATTTCTCCATTTCTCTACTTCAGAATATCTGATGTTAACTCATTTCTCACTTTTGGAGTTAAAACTTTGGTTAATGTCACACATTCATGGGTGCCCTATCAGAAATGCAAATGTCTATTGACAAAAATGATAAACACCACAGCTTTGGAAGAGGGCTGTCATTGTGTGCCTATAGACTACCTATGAACCCACAAAATATACAAATTCTTCTTCTCTTCAATGACTTTTAAAGTTGTAAAGTCATTAGCATCTAGCACCTCCGTCATTGACTGTCCAGTAAGAGTGAATGATATGAATGATACTCATGCCAGGAAAAATAATTGATATTCCTTTAATTTCCCTGTATGGAAAACACCCTCACATTACTTCAGGGTACTCAGCTGCCCAAAAATGTGGGGTATAGGGGCCAGGGAAACGGGGCTCCACTGAGATGTTGAAAGATCCCTTTCTACCTGAACAGATTCAAGACCCTCTCTTACAAGCTGAATTGTGTCCCCAACACCCCCTCACCACCAAATTCATATATTGAAGTCCTAATCCCTGGTAACTCAGGATGTGTCTGCATTTGGAGATGGGTCTTTAAGGTGGTATTTAAGTAATAAGGAGGTCATTAGGGTGGGCTCTAATCCACTAGGACTGGTATTTTATAAGAAGAGGAAATCTAGACACACACAGTTATAGAACAAAGACCATATGAAGACATAGGGAGAAGATTGTCATCTGCAAGCCAAGGAAAGTGGCCTCAGAAGAAATCAATTCTGCCACCATCTTGATCTCAGACCTCTAACCTCCAGATATCTGAGAAAATAAATTTGCTGTTTAATCTACCTAATCTGTGGTACTTTGTTATGTTAACTGTAGAAAACTAATGCACCTTCCAAGGTGAGCTGATGTATAATGAACCTTGGTAACAATAACTATAAAATATTGAGTAGTGATTGGTGGGAGTTGGGGAGAGAATTTTAAAGTATTCTTCCTTGCATAGATTACTTCTTTCTTTTCTCATATTCTCATAATCTCAATGCATGTTGTTCAATTTACAGCTACACATTTTACAGAGCTGCTTTTATGAATTTTTTTACATATTTTAAACTTGTACATTCTATCAGCTTATACAGTCTATACTCATTTACAACTAATTTTCACATTGATATAATAGAAATAAAATGGAATCTGGTATAATTCTAGGCAGAGAAGCTCTGGCTACCATTTTGACTAGGAGTAACAGAACCATACAGGTGGGAAAGTCAGTATTTGTTTTGGTCTTCAACCTTCTCTGCACAGCAAAGGAAACAATCAACAGAGTGAAGAAACAACATGCACAAAAGAAGAAAATATTTGCGAACTAGCCATCCCATGAGGGATTAATATCCAGAATATACAAGGAAGTCAAGTAACTGAACAGCAAAAAACAATTAAACCTGATTTAAAAATGAGTGAATTAGCTGAATAGATATTATTCAAAAATAAGAAATGCAAGTGGCCAACATGTATACAAAAAGAATCCTCAACAACACTAATCATCAGGGAAATGTAAACCAAAACTACAATGAGTATGTCATCTCATCTCAGTTAAAATGGCTATGATCAAAAAGACAAAAAATGACAAATGCTAGCAAGGATGTGGAGAAAAGGACACTCTTACATTCTGCTGGTGGGAATGTAAATTAGAGCAACTATAATGGGAACAGTATGAAGATTCCTCAAAAATCTAAAAATAGAACTACCACATGATTCAGCAACCCTACTACTAGGTGTTCACCCAAGGAAAGAAAATTAGTATATCAAAGAGATATATGCAACTCCATGTTTATCACAGCACTATTCACAATAGCCATGATACGGTGTCTACCCACAGATAAATGGATAAAGAAAATGTGGTATAAATGCATAATACTATTCAGCTGTAAAAGTTGATGAAACCCTGTCATTCACAGCAACATGGATGAGCGTAGAGGACATTAAGCAAAGTAAGTCAGGCACAGAAAAACAAATACTGCATATTCTCACTCATATGTGGGAGCTAAAAAAGTTGTTTTCACAGAAGTAGAGAATAGAATATCGGTTACTAGAGGCTGTGAAGGAGGCAGGTGGATCATAGGGAGAGAATGGTTAATGCATATAAAATTACAGCTAGTTAGGAGGAATACATTCCTGTGGTCTATGACACCGTAGAGTGACTATATTTAAAAGGCACTTATTGTATATTATCAAACTGCTAGGACAGAGGATTTTGAATGTTCCTAACACAAGGAAATGATAAATGGTTGAAGTGATGGATATGCTAATTACTATGAATTGATCATCACATTTGTATACATGTATCAAAATATCATTGTATCCCATAACTATTTACCATATTTACAATTATTATAATTTTTATATATATAAATAATATTTGTGTGTAAGTTCCTTTTTCCCTGTGGTGCTTCCCAGCCATGATCACTCAATCCATCAGCCAAGACAAAACGGGGGAAAGTAGCCTTCCGAGGGGCCTATGATATCAACTTCAGGGACTCTTCCAGACAGTCAGTATTCTACTTCAAAAGGCATCAAGGTTCAAAGTGTGATTGATTTTATTTCACATTATTTTATTTATTTATTTTTTCAGATGACACAATCACTAGTCAAAGGCTGAAACCATTCATGATGGTTTCTACGTTTCCAGCTGAATAATTAATCTTTCTGTCAAGTCTAATTCTTGACCCTCAATTTAATTCTACTTCAGAATCTGATGCCTCTATTAGCCTCACTGCACTAGATTTTTGTTGCTCCCATGGCTATAGCCTGCTGAGAAACTGTTTTTTGAGTACTTAGCAGAAAAGCTCTGTGCTGTATTGACTTAGATGTTAATTTCAAATACTCTTCTTACAGATCAGGTACTTGAAAACAAATGTCCTAGGAGGCCTCTCTCATGCACTGAAAGGTGATTGATTGTCAAATTTCATACATATCCAAGAACATAAATTATAAGAAAGTCTTTCATTCTTTATACCATTAATAGATTTCTAGGGGAATCAGTGGTTTTTGAAGGTAAAAAATAATAATTTTAAGAAAGCTGTTAGCAGAGAAACGTGGGTTGGTACTGAAAAAAAGGAGAGACTAGTGTCAGATTTTACTATTTCTGAATATTATTATCTATGATGACAGGATAAACACATAAATTAAAACATAAATTCTGTGTTTAAGTGAGATGATGAGGTAATCCAATAACTAATAAAACATGATCCTATAGTGAAAGATCAATATATTTGAATAAGATGACTTCACACTTTCAGGACTGCCTCACTTTAGCACACACATAATTGAAGCCAGTGCAATCTATTGAACCAATCGACAAAATTGTCCTAACTTTTATTACTGTGTTATCACCAATAGTAACAGAATTTCGAAGTGTGTAGAAAAATGGTGCTTCAGTAAGAAGCGTTCTTCAGCATTGCTGAGTATATGAATCAATAAAATATATCGCTTATGTCCCTTGATGGAAATTAAAGTAAAATTATTAGTTTCTCTTCTACTCCAATCTCTTGCTGAATAGCACTTATATAAATATCCTTAAAGTTATTGATTTCAGTTTCTCTTTTCCAGTGAGAGAATATGCACTATTTCACAAGCAAGTTCATTCCATTTTTGGATAATTTTAGTAACTGAAGAATGTGTTCTTATAATAACTCTTTTATAATTCCTGTGGCTAGCCATTGGTACCAGGGTGACCCTGGAAAACCACACAGTAAATATATTCCCACATTTACTACTTGATAGCTCTTGAAATTATCTGAAATTCCACTCTTCAGCTCCCTCTCCACAGAATTTCTCCATTATTCATCACATAAAATGGTTTCTGTTTCCTTATGTATTAAATTACCACATTCATCTAGATGAACTAGGATGCATTGACATGTTTAAAAGTTGTTTTCGCCTGAGGGTATCAATGCACTGATACTTTCCAATACCAAGGGCTTAGTGGGATTTTTCAGTGTGTGCATCATCTTTCAGTTATCATCAATTAAGTCATTCAACGAATACTTATTGAGTCATCCCTAGATGTCTTTCTTTGTGATAGACACTGGAATTAGAGTGACGTTTAAGGCACAATCTCTCTTCTCCAGACCCAATCAGTCCAGAGGACAATAGAGAGTAAACAGGCAATTACAATACTATACTATGTTATGATGAGATAAATGCAGGATACTATAAGAATCCAGTGGAAACTTACATAGCTTTAAAGCACTCATAAAGACTTCCCAGAGGTGATAACATTAAAGTATGTGTGTATAAATATATAGAGATAGAGAGAGAGAGAGAGAGAGAGAGATTTTTATAATAAGTTGGCTCATTGTGAAAATGGAGGCTGAGAAGTCCCAAGACTGATAGTCAGCAAGCTGGAAACCCAGGAGAGTCAATGGTGTAGTTCCAGTCTGAGTCTGAATGCATGAGAACCAGGAGAGCTGATGATGTAGGTTAAAATCCAACAGCCAGCAGCCTCAAGATCCAGAAAACTGATATTTCAGTTTCAGTCTAAAGGCAGGAAAGAACTTATATCCCAGGTAGTTCACACCTGTAGTGCTAGCTGCTTGGGATGCTGGGGCAGGAGAATTGCTTGAGGCAGAAGTTCAAGGTAACAGTGAGCTATGATTGCACCACTGCACTCCAGCCTGGGTGACAGAGCGAGACCTTGTCTCTAAGAAAAATAAATAAATAAAAATAAAAAGGCAAATATTTCCCATGACATAAAGTCAGAAAACACATAATTAATTAACACATGGTGATTATTGGATCTCTCATAACTCACAGATATGTTGTTTGTTGACAAGCCCAGAAAAGATTTTACGGTAAAATCACCAAAGACTCATCCGAAATCACCCATAAATACATACACACATACACAGGAGTCTAACAATATTATTATTATGTTTACAATATAATGCATTGTTAGTAATCCATCAAGCTCCTATTCTTAATGTGCTGTCATCATCTCTAATTGTGATACAAATAACCTATGATACACGAATTGTCTTTATCCCTATCTTCACTCATAGCCAAAAAGTACATTTGTCTTTAATCTGTGTAGCTTTCATTACAGATTTCCCCTGTGATTTATTTCTGATTGCTTATTAATGGTCCTAATGTGCATTATCTTTTAAGAATATAATTTTATTAAAAGATGTCTGCATATTTATTATTATCATTATTATATCTGAAATTACTTTTATCTCGGGACCATACATCCTTATGAGTTGCCTTTTAGTGTCCTATTGGAGGCCTTTTAGTGTCCTATTGGAGGCCTTGGAAATTAAAATACAACTTACCTCAACTCACCTTTTTCCAGGCACATTTCCATTTCTTCCCTAACCATTTGAATAGGGCCAGCCAGACTTCATTTTCTGCTGTATTCTTCTGCAAATCTGCTCTAGCCACACCTGTATAGTGGGTAATTAACTTTCTGCTCTATTCACACATGTATTTTAAGTGTCTTTCAAAGACTCATATTGAAACAAACAACAATGTTCTTAATACATAGCCAAACCCATAGAATTCTACTTGCTGAACTAGTTCACGCTACTCCACATCAAGAAACTCACCTCATTTACATATAACTTTACATAAGCATGAGAGGCCACAAAGACAAAAAAGACGTAGAATTGAACAAACCTGGGAGACATATCCTTTATTAAAATTGCAACAGTAGACAGCTTTTTGCTGGCACCAAAACTTCAGAGAGTCAATTCACTGCCTTTCATGCCCAATATAGTTCCCTAGATATTCCACTAAAATTTGCCAAGATGCTTCATGGCCAAACCAGACACATCTGCTGAGGGCCCAATTTGAGTTCCTGGCTTTGAATCTGAGCACCTGGTTGTCAGTGGTTCCAGCACCCTGTGCTTATTTTCCTGGCACCTCTAGGAGGCTGGTAACCCACAATGACACTGGAACAGAATCAGGTGATCAAGAAATAAAATTTGAACTCCAAGCTTTTTGGTTTGAATACAGTGTTCTGTGACTTTTTTTTTAATTAATGGACTTTATTTGTCATAGCAGTTTTAGATTTACAAAAGAATTGAGCTAATAGTCTAGAGCGTTCCCATGTACCCCAATCCTATTGAAAGTTTCCCCTATTATAAACATCTCACATTAGTCTGGCACATGTATTACAATTAGTAAACCAATATTGATACAGTACTATTAACTCAGGTCCATAAGTAATTCAGATTTCCTTAATTTTTATTTAATATCCATATATGCGATTTCTTTATTTTAATTAAGAAGATTTTGTATGTCATTTGTACTCCCACAATAAAATGCAACTGTTACCATTTTTACATGATTCCTCCATTTTCTACATGGGTATACATAAATTAGTTGTAAGTTTATGAGTATGATCCACAGGTTTCAACTGCATAAAGATTTATTAAATCACTTTTGGTTTAGGCACCACCCAGGTGCTTTTGGTTTAGCTTCCACTCAGAAACCTGGAGAGCATACCATACAATTCAAATGTTTTGCTACTTTTAAACCTTCTCGTTCAAGGTATAAAGGCCCTTTAATAGTGAAAATTGCAAAGCACCGCTTGCGATCTCACCACCAGGAGATCACTCATTTCTTTTCTTTTTTAAATTTAATTTTTGTTTGGCAATTATGTACCTAAAAAGTCAACCAAACATTTGTGTGTGAGTTGTTGCGTGGATATAAGTTTTCAATTCAGTTGGGTTAATAATTAGGAGTGTGATCACTGTATTATATGGTAAGACTGCACTTGGCTTTGTAAGAAACTGCCAACAGTCTTCTTAAGAGGCTGCAACATTTTATATTCTCACAAGCAATGAATGGCAGTTCTTGCTACTCCATATCCTCACTGACATTTGGTATTGTCAGCTTTTCAGATTTTAGCTATCCTAATGGGTGTGTAACCTTGTTGTTTTAATTTGGAATTCCCTAGTACAAAATGATGTTGACCATCTTTCATAAATTTATTTGACATCGGTTTATCTTCACTGGCAAGGTACCTGTTCAGATCTTTCGTTAATTTTTTAATTGGGTTGTTTGCTTTCTTATTGTTGAGTTTTAAACGTTTTTAAAATATATTTTGAATACAGGTTCTTAATCCAAACAGTTCTACGCTATACAAACAGATTCTCCCAGTCTGTGGCTTGTCTTTTTGTTATCTTAAGGGTGTCTTTTGTAGAGTAGAAGTTCTTTTTTTAATTTTTTATTTTAATTTTAATGAGGTTCAGCTACCATATATTTGTTCATGGACAATGTTTTGGGTGTTGTACCTAAAAAGTCACCAACAAATCCAAAGCCACCCAGATTTTCTCCAATATTATCTCTACCAATGTTATAGCTTGTGTTTTAGATCTATGATCCATTCTGAGATAATTTTTGTGAAAGACATAAGGTTTTTGTGTCTAGACTCATTTTTTTTAACAAGTGGTTATTCAATTGTTCAAGAACCATTTTTTCAAAAGACAATTCTTCCCCTATCGCATTACCTTAGATCTTGTGTAACAAGAAGTTGACCATATTTGCATGGGCCTTTTCTGGATTCTCTATTCTGTTCCATTGATCCATGTGTCTGTCTTTTGACAATACCATGGAGTGTTGATCACTGTAGCTTTATAGTAAGTCTTGAGGTTTGATAATGTCAGACCACCAGCTTCATTTTTCTTCAGTATTGTGTGAGCTATTCTGTTTTATTTGTTTTTAATTTCTATTTAAACTTCAGAATATATATACTATATATATATTTAAAATATATATCAAATATATATTGGTTAGTCTTTTGGTTTCATAGATTTCTCTATTAATTTCCTATTTTCAACCTTATTTATTTCTGCTGAGAGTTTTATTATTATTTTTTCTTCTTGCTTTAGACTTAATTGCTCTTTTTCACTCCAGTTTTTTAACAGAGGAGCTTATAGTATTTAGATCTTTTAAAACTTATATCTTCAGTGTTATAAATTTCCCTGATAAACTGTATTTTCACTTTAACTCAGAATAACTTATAGTTGCTTTTGAGACTCTTCTTGACCCACACTTTTTTATATGTGTGTTGTTTAATCTATAAGTTTTAGGGTGAAGTTTCGAGCAATCTTTCCATTACCAATTCCTAGTTTAATTTCATTGTGGTCTTGGATACTGTGTATGATTTTTATTCTTTTAAATTTGTCAAGGCGTGCTTTGGTGCCCAAAATGTGGTCTGTCTTGGTGAATGTTCCATGTGAGCCTGAGAAGAATGTATATTCTGCTGTTGTGTATGAAATATTCTATAGATGTTAACTAAATGCAATTGTTTGACGGTGATGTTGAGTTTTACTCTACACTTACTTATTTTGATGCTCTGTTGTTATGTGCATGCACATTAAAGATTCTTATGTTTTCTTGGAGAATTGACCCCTTTATTATGTAATATCCCTGTCCATTCCTGATCATTGTTCTTGCTTTGAGGTCAGGTTTTTCTGAAATTAATATAGCTATTAATACTTCCACTTTAACACTTTTATTAATGTTAGCATGTTCATTTTTCTCTATATATTTTTTTACTCTGTGTATTTATATTTAAAGTGACTTTCTTCTAGGCAACACATAGTTGCATTTTGTTTTTTTGTTTGCTTTTGTTTTATTTTAATGCACTCTGATAATCTCTGTCTATTATTATAATTGGCATATTTCAATCATTGAGGTTTAAGATGATTATTGATATATTTGGATTAAAGTCTGCCTTATGTATTACCGTTTTTTTGTTTGTCCCTTCTGTTCTTTGTTTCTTTTTTTGTCTTCTACCCTTTTTCTGCCTTCTCTGGTTTTACCTAAGCATTTCACAAGAGTCCATTTTTCTCTCCTCTTAAAATAGCAATTATATGTCCTTTTTTGTTGTTGTTGCTGCTTTCTTAGTGGTTATCCTTGAGTTAACAATATAGAATTACAACCAATCTAAGGCTTCTTTTAAACCTGCTTCATAGATAATGCAACTATTCTTATAACAACTGCTCCCAATTCTTCCCTCCCATCCCTTATAACAAATTGCTATCATTTATTTCCCTTGTCTATAAGCTATAACCATTAAATAAACTGATATTATTATTAGTTTGGATACATTGTTATCTATTAGATCGATTAAGAAGTAAAATATTTTTTCTTGCTTTAATTTTTTCTTCTAGAACACTTTCCTTCAGGTAGATACAAGTTTCTGACTTATGTCATTTCCCACACCTCTGAAGATACTTTCTAA
>CAUYSK010027232.1:0-10155 GCA_963575035.1 Avahi laniger | reverse complement strand
TGATGTGTCCTCAAGCCATTATGCTGCCTTCCTCCAGGGTGCGTGACCCGAGAGAGAAAGGCTGAAGTTGCAGTGCCTTTTATGAAGTTACCCACCATCACATTCAACACATGCTAGTCATTGGAAATGAGTCACTAAGTCTTTATACTCAAGTAGAACAAAATTAAACTCCACTTCTTAAAGGAAGTAGTATCATAGAGTTAGCAGACATACTTTGAAGCCATCGGCAGCAGTATATGGATTCACTGCTCACACGTCCATTAAATCAAGAGACTTACTGTCTCATAACTCAGTCCATTATGTTTTCTTATCTCTCAATTTCAGCTGATTGCATTGGCCTGATGCCCATCACCTCACCCCTAGCCTCAGTGGTCTTGGCCATTTTCAGAGGAGAATCTTTCATAAAGAGAAAGCACATAAAAGCAGGGGAATAAAAATAGAGCCGTATTAATGGTGGGAGACTATATTTACCAATGATAAAGCCAAATACCATTATCTACAAAGGCCTTTACCAAGTATTCTGCTGAATAAGAGTGCAAATGGTGATTTCTTCAAATTAAGCCCAGCCTTTTGGAGGGCTCTAAATTAGTCAGTCTCTTTAGGCTAAGTTTAATAAAAGATTTATCAACAGATGTGAAACAACTCAAAGTTGTGATAAATTTTAGGAAATCCAGTCACACCACCTATTTGCAGAATTCTAGAAAATGTTCCTTTGTGAAGGTAAGAGATAAGATGAGAAGGAATGAAACAGAAACATTCGTGTTGACCAATGACTTAGTAAGAAAGAGTATAGCAGGAATGTCTCTACATTCCATTTTTAACTCACGATAGGTTGCGATGACTGTCTCATTTGCAGCCAACACCATCATCCCAGCATTGCAGCTATTTAAGTAGAATAGTAACGTGCATAGAATGTTGGCGTAGAATGTAATGAGGTGTATGCTAGTGAAAAATGGCACTGGCAGAATGAGACAGTGGTTTGATTTTAGCATTTTTTTCTCATTGACTTGCAGAATGGAAAAGAACATCTCTGCTTCACCCTCTGCCTGTAGGATCATAACTAAAATAGTTCTTACTATTTGGTTTTCCAGACAGTAAGAATAAGACTGACAGAAACATGATCATGATTATAAAGACTTTACAATCTGTCCTGTGGGCCTTCAATGCAGAAAAGAAACTTTTGTAGATTGTAACAAATACAAATCTTTATGATCTCTAATAGATGCCCAACCAACCACTGTCTTTCTCAATCCATGTATCAATTGTTTGGGCATAAAGTACCAGTTCTGTGTCTGCAGCTACAGGATAGAGAGAATGTAACATTTCTAATTGGGGGGTCACACCCAGCCCCAACTTAGAAATTGAAATCACTGAGGGCAACATCAGTTATGATATAAGAGGTTTTAGAGTGGGACTATTCTGATCTCAATTTCAACCAAAGTGTCTCTAGAATAGATATAATTTATTGCAAAGTGAGTGTGGGACAAATACTCAAATGAATAATTTATAAAGATATGATGGAGAACGATTTCCATGACTCTTGACCCCTTGAACAGCATCAAGGTAATAAAAGTTGGACATAATGTAAGAGAATGGGGATGTTTCTTTGGAAAGAGCTATTGACATTCTGAGTCCCTATTTCCCCATGGGAGTAGGGAAGGGGTATTGACTTCTTTACCTAAATCCCAGTGAAGAACACTTTTATGGGACCACTTAGAGCCCCTCAGGGAACCACCTCTTTCTTAGAGTTTCAAATACAAAGATAATTTCATTTTAAATCACCTGCATAATTTTCATTAATGTCTTCTCCTAGACATTCTGATTACTGAGCTGAGATCATCTCCATGCCTTAAAGTTACTGGAAGGATGTCTATTACCTAAGAATGACTGAAAAAGTCCAGGGACCTACAAAGTTTTCATCCACAGGCATTATAAAAGATTCCTCCAAAAATATATACTGTGAAGGTGAAGTGGGAGATAAAAAATATGCTTGTGTTTGATTACATCATAATTTATGCTTGTTCAGTGTTTCAGTTATATATGCAATAAGACCAGTGTCTTTCCCATGTATTATAAAATTAGATCAGCTCTATCCTGTTGGAGATGTAAACTCCACAATGTCAGGCCAGAGTGCAGAACAGTCTGCTGTTGGGCTTTCAGAGTTGGGCAAGGTTAACCGTGAATAGGTTGTAGGATGATTGGTACTTTAAAAGAGTTCCTAACCAACTCACTGATGTCTTCAATTCTACAATGAGATGTTTACTTCTTCCATTTATGGGTTTATTTCCTTTTAAATGTAAACTACTCTGAATACTTCTCCCTAACATGTTTTCTTATCTTTTTTCTCAACTGATTATAATGGACACATTAAGTCTCATCTGTCCTGCATAACTCAATGTAAATGAGTTTATTAGATCCACTAGTGAAAGGAGATTTTTAAAGGGAGAATGTAAATGAGGATGACAGGCTGAGAGAGAAGAAAAGGAGATGAGAGATCCTTTAAGGGGGTTTGGAGGGAGGAGAAAGGAATATAGTAGGCAGACAATGAACTTTACTTTCAGAACAATTTTTCCCAGGTCTGGACCTGAGAGTGGAATCCAGTGCTCAATACCACCATGTCTCTTTCTTCCTGAGGGGTGCTATGACCCACCTCATCGGCCACCAGACAATTCCTCAAATGTGCATCTATTTAAACAAGGGCTTCTGACACCATTGATGCCTTTCACAGTACTGGATGCCAGTGACCTCTAAGCCATTTCCCAGTAGAATGTCTTGTGGATGGACTTGTTGAGTAGATGGCGGTGGGGGGTGGGGGTGACTGAAAGGTTGGAAATGACATGAATTGTAAGATGAGGATGAAAATTTAAGGAATTAAGATGTCTGTCTCCAAAGCGACAGCAGACATGGTCACAGGAGCCATTGCCCTTATCATGGCTCTAAAGCTGGGAAAGTTCTCTCAGTATTTGGCATCCAAACTCAAGTACCTCCTCCTTTCGACACTCTCCCCAATCCTTGGTAGGCTGTCCGAAGAGTCAAGTGACTCTTGAAGATCACCCAAAGACTATTGGTGGTGTTGGTGCTCAGCTAAGGAGAGTAGAAAGCTAAGGCTCCTCCGTGGGTGCCTGCAGTTCCTCATCTATCGCTTCTCAACATGACTGATGGAGCTCACCAAAAACACAGTTTGAAAAACCTAAATTGACAGCAACAACAAAAACACATTCTTCCACTGTTATTTCCTAGAAATCAAAGTTAGTAATCAATGTAAAGGAGTGATTACAGGATGCCTGGAAATAGAAAATATCACCAACATTATCTAAGGCTCTGTTGTGTTTTTCTCTTCTTTTTCATTCTTTCAGCAATAATTTCAGTCTCTAACTTAGAGTTGCTGTGGCTTCGATAGAAGGCCCCTGTTATCTCATTAAAGGATATGGTTCATTGATGAGGACCCCAGAACCAACTGCTTCAGCCTTTCTGGCTCAAGATCTTGGCATTGTTCCCAAAATATAAGAATTGAACCAATTTGGCATAGATACCAACCAAGTTCTAGCAGGAATATGTGCCTAAAACTGCTGTGTGAGTGTTGGGGACAGGTAGCTAAGTGTATCATCGGTTTCTCCAACATTAAGGTACAATATTTCTTTTATTTTGATGCTTGAGGTTGGTTGAGGGTGTGTTCCACATTTCCATAGAAATTAGGTCTCAGATACCAGCTGGATGTTTGTGAGGTAGGTGATGACAGTTCCTTATTCACAATCATTCACCTCAAGTTGCACTTGGGCATCTGTTACACATTTAGTCTATTCTTTTTATTATTGTTATTATTGCTCCATGTCAGAAAGAGTGTGTAGACAGAGTATTGACTTGCCAGCATTAATAGCTAAAACGTGCAGCTTTGTACTAAGAGAGAAAATGGGTTAGCATAAAACTCCCAGGTTTGGAGGAGAGTTGAGGAGTTCATTGAGCCAGAACATGAGGCATGGCCTTCCTTAAGCTGCCTTAGAGGGAAAGGGGTAATTTTGTCCAGGATGGTTAAATTCTTCATGGGAAAACCAACCTAGCCAAGAAATGAC
This sequence comes from Avahi laniger, assembly GCA_963575035.1. NCBI lineage: Eukaryota > Metazoa > Chordata > Mammalia > Primates > Indriidae > Avahi > Avahi laniger. Next base: position 6,085 of record CAUYSK010027232.1, on the reverse strand, counting down.
TTAACTGGAATTAGGCTATAGGGAGGTTGCTCTGGGAAAGGAAAGCAGTGTCTGTAAGGGAGAAGGAATGTCTAATGTGATTGAAAGGTAAGGATCCGCTAAAGAGAAAATTTGAAGATCTAGTGGACTGCTCGCGAGAAATTTGGGATGAAGTTGTAATGATTAAACCACAGAATGATGGAATGTTGAGGTGGAAGGAACGCTAGAGGTGATAGATTTCAACTCCATTTTGCAGGCAAATAAATGGAGACCCCCAGAGGGGAAGTGGCTGGCCCAAGATCAAATTGTGAAATATTGGCTGAGCTGCAACAAGAAGCCACTTCTCCCCCAAAGCATCTTTACACAACAGCTTGCTTCACACAGAGAGAACAAGTTCATTTGAGATCAAAACACATTTGTTTTGACTTTTTGTATCAGTCAGGGTCCAATTAGAAAAACTGAAACTATGCTAGGTATTTCAAAGAGAGTGGATTTAATCCAAAGAATAGATTACACAATTGGAAGACTGAAAAAGCAAAATGAGATTGCTGGAGTAGCCAGATAGAAACTTCAGGAAGCATTTTCCACCCCTAGGATTGAGTGGACAAAAGACAGGAGACGGGATGTTGCAGGGGACCCCTCTGTTTCTCCATCTCAGGATTAGAGAGCAGAATAGAGAAGTCTGGGCTTGTGTTCTAGCTCTGGGGATACAGTGTGAACAAGATTGTGTTCGTGGAGCTTACATTCTTAAGCATGGGGTAAGGGAAGATGAGAATTAAAGGTAATTTCAAATAGCAGTAAGTGCTAGGAATAAGATATAAAAATAGGTCTAATAAAAAGTGATGGGGCTGAGGCTTATGAGACTGGTCAAGGAAAGCTCTCCCTGGATGGGTAGCCCTTGAAATAAGTCCTATATTGAGAAGAAGGAGTCAGTGTTTGGAAAGACAGAGGGGAAAGCCAGAGGGGAAAGTAAGTGCAAAGACCCTGAGGCAGGAACGAGTTTCGTGTATTCAAAGAACAGAAAGAGATCCAGAGTGGCTGGAGTGTAGTCAGAAGACAGGAGAATAGTAGATGAGATTACTGCCTAGAAAATATTTATTCTCCCAAGCCCTTTCCATGGGAAGAGTATATTTTCCTGCCACTTGATTTAGATCTTTGTCATGTGACTTGCTTTGACCAATTGTATTTAACCAACATGACATGACCAAAGGTTTGAAATTTGCTTATGAGTCTGGGCTTGTGCTCTTATACTCCTGTATTTCTCCATAAGAATGGCATGTCTTGGAGAGCCATTGGCCCAAGGAGGATGAGAGACGTGTGGAGCAGACCAGGACACAGTCTATAGCTTGTCGCCAAGCCCAGCCTAGATCAACAAGCCCCAGCCAGCCAACAGGTGTGGAGCGAATGCTCATTATTGTATGCCCCTGAAAATACAATAACTGATTAACGCACTGGTGCAAGTGAAGACTAGAGAGGAGGCCAAGGGAAAGCCACAATAAGGAGTTCATATTTTTGAGAATGTGAGTCTTCTTAATGCACAATTATGGGATTCTAAGGCAAAGCTGACTGTGTTTGTTGAATGAATGAGTTCTGTTTGTAGCAGAGTAATGTCAGCATTGGCTTCCAGGTGGGGACCAGGACCCTGCCACGGGATGCTAGTTGCCACAGGTAGAAAGTCAGAGGGATAAAAAGCTACATGGGGACAATTGTGGAGACACAAGTGGCAGCCCCCATGAGGACTTGGCAAATGACACCTCGGTCCAAGCAAAGATGCAGAAAAACTAGTCCAATTCCAGGCAGATGTTGAAATATGTGGAACACTAATTGAGCAGGACTGGTGAAGCTGTTTCAGAAGGGAAGTGTGCAGTGGGTGGGATGCCAGGGTACCATGTAGCATGTCCAGGAAAACACCAAGAAAGGCCCAATACCTGCGAGGTGGGGCTGGGAAGGATAAGGCAGGAAATAGGTCCCAGGCAGATATCAGTGTCCTGCATGTGGGGACAGGAACTTCATGTTTCCAGCTAACCCAGAAAGAAGGCACCACGCTGGCAGGCAGAATGACTCAGAGGTTCAGTATTTGGAAGGGGTAATCCGAAAGGCTCTACAGAAGTCCGCAGTACTTCCGCCACCTGGCCAGGAGCCATCAGCCGTCCTCATCACCCAGCCCCCCAAAGACGATTCCTCAACAGCCAGCACAGATTTTGTCTCTCCTTCCACCCTCCTTTGAAGCAGGAAGGATTCCTCCCTGCTGGAGAAGGTTTGCAAATCTACATAATGAAGAAATAGAGACCAATTCTTTCAGATTCCACATGTGCGTGAGATCATGCGGTATTTGTCCTCCTGTGCCTGGTTTATTCCACTTAAACATACTGTCCTCCAGGTTCATCCATGTTGTCACAAATGACAGGATTTATTTTTTATGGCTGAATAGCACTTATATATTACCTTTCCTTTATTCATTCATCCGTTGATGGACACTTAGGTTGATTCCGTATCTTGGCTATTGTGAATGGTGCTACTGTAAACGTAAGAGTGCAGATTTCACCTCAATATATTGATTTCAATGCCTTTGGATATGTAATAGTGGTTACCAGAGGCTGCGGAAATTAGGGGTGGGGAGAAAAGGAGATATTGGTCAGTGGGTACAGAGTTACAGTTAGATAGGAGGAATAAGCTATTGCACGGCAGGGTGACTGTGGTCAACAATAGTATATTGTGTACTTCAAAATAACTAGAAGAGAGGATTTTAAATGTTTTCACCACAAAGAAATCACAAGTATTCGAGGTGATGGATATGTTAATTACCTTTATTGATCATTAACAATGTATATATACACCAAAACGTCACACTATACCCAATAAATATATACAATTACTATGTGTCAATTAAAAACAAAACAAAACAAGGAAATCAAGAGAATGAAAGGAGATAAAAAAGAAGAAGCAACCTAAAAGCTGGGAGAGGTTTGGTGGATGATTGTGGGGACAACTGGGAGTCCACAGAGGCAGGGGCTGCCTTGTGAGCGACTGTGGGTCCCCTCGGGCTTTTGAAGAGTGCAGGTCAGGGAGTGGCTGACGCCTGCAGTTTCCCTGACCAGCAGTGCTCTCTGTGGCCGAGCCCCAAGTTTTGTGGGTTATAGCTGCTTCACCACGATGTCTTACAGATCACTGTGCACCCTAAGAGACCCTTTCCAGCTACCTCCAGTAGTGTCACTGTGGGTCCTGAGAACTGCTGCAGCTGGAACCAGGCAGAAAAGAAAGGGCACTTGCTCCCCTGAGCAGCTGAGTCTGTGGAATGCCAATGAATGAACCGTTGGGAGATTATTCTTGGGTTTCCCAGCTGTCATACAGGCTAAAAAAATCAAATGATGGATGAGTGGTTAAGCCAGCTCTGTGGTTAAGCATTTGTAGTGGCATTCGCCTAGTCATTCCATCCATTTCGACAAATAAATTGGATTGAACGCTTGGCAGTTGATCAATGGCTCCACGTTCAGCCCTTGCCATGAGCACGACACCCGAAATACAGTGGTCTCCAGTGCTTTCAATGCAGGCTCTGCCAGAGCTACTCAGACTATTGATTCTCCACACAAAGTTTGTAAGCAAGAACACTGCATTACTAAGAATTCCGTGCAGCATGCATTATTCAGATTCTGTAAGTATTTAAGAGTAAAATATTCATACATTTGCAGAAAACTAAATTGAGGAACCATTAAGAAGAGAGTATTTGACTTCTCGAGAAATAGTTTATGATAAGTCTTTTGAGATCATATCCTCAATTGCATAATTTTGCTTCTGAAAACCCTCTAATGACTTGTCATTAGCTATCAATTCCAGCAGAAAGTCTTCTGGTTATTCACGACCCTCTACAATATAGTCCACACCAGGCTTTCCAGTCTGTAGTTCTTCCAGACTTGCATCTAGACTTGCAGTCCACTTATCTCCTCAAATTGAATGTAAGATGGAATTTATGTGTGCTTCTTTTTTCTTTTCTTTTTATTTTTATTTTTTCAGAGGAGGGAGGCAGGAAAATCTACATCTTGCATCAAATTCTAAAAAGAATGAAGAAAACCAAAGAGATTAAAAACCATTGCTTGAGGCCAGGCATCTATGGATTTGGATAGGGGAAAAAAGTGCATCTTTATTTTTACTACTTTCTAAGTGAAATTTAGCATTTATTTTGATTGTGAATGTAGGTAACAAAGCACATAATTAATTGTAGTACAGTGAAGATTTTGCTATCAGTAGAAATTACAGATGTTTTTCTATCACATTGTAGATATAGTAGACATCTCAAAAGATCATATGTGCTAAGTGCTACTTCAAAATTATGGCAGTTCTTAGACCTGCCACTAGATCTAGTTACCTAATGGATCAATAAAGAAGCACATGTATTATTTATTGCATACCCTAATTTTTTAATATTTATTTTGATGACTGTTTTTGGTTTTATTTTTGTTTTCATAATATTATGGGGGTACAAACATTTTGATTATGTATAATGTCTTTGCCTCATCCAAGCCAGGGCTACAAGCGTGCCCTTCTCCCATACAGTGTGCACCGCATTCATTAGTTGTGAGTTTACTCACCACCGCCATTCCCCTCCCATCTGACCGACACCCGATGAATAGTACTTTCATGTAAGCACCTTACTGTTGATCGGTTAATGATTTGATGGTGAGTACTTTTGGTGCTTGTTTTTCCATTCTTGTGATACCTCACTTTGAAGGATGGGCTCAAGCTCTATCCAAGATAATATAAGAGGTGCTAGATCACCATCGTTTTTTGTAGTTGAGTAGTATTCCATGGTATACATATACCACATTTTATTAATCCACTCATGGATTGATGGGCACTTGGGTGGTTTCCACATCTTTGCAATTGTGAATTGTGCTGCCATAAACATTCAAGTGCAGATATCTTTATTATAGAATGTCTTTTTTCCTTTGGGTAGATGTCTAGTAGTGGGATTGCTGGATCAAACGGTATTTCTATTTTTACTTCTTTGAGGTATCTCCAAATTACTTTCCACAGGGGTTGTATCATTTGCAGTCCCACCAGCAGTGTAATAAACAGTGTTCCTATCTCTCCACATCCACACCAGCATTTGTTGTTTGGTGACTTTTTGATAAAGGTCATTCTCACTGGAGTTAGCTGATATCTCATTGTGGTTTCGATTTGCATTTTCCTAATTATTAGAGACTTTGAACACTTTTTTATATGTTTGCTGGCCATTATTCTGAATTCTTTTGAAAAGTTTCTGTTCATATTCTTTGCCCACTTTTTGATGGGGTTGTTTGATTTTTTCTTGTCAATTTTCTTAAGCTCTATATAGATTCTTGTTATCAGCCCAAAATATCCATACTACCTAAAGTGATCTACAGAATTAATGCAATCCCTATCAAAATACCATCATCATTCTTTACAACTCTAGAAAAAATAATTCTATGCTTCATATGGAACCAGAGAAGACCTCATATAGCCAAAGAAATCTTAAGCAGAAAGTACAAATTGGGAGGCATCAGTCTACCAGACTTCAAGCTTTACTACAAGGATAGTAACCAAAACAGCATGGTACTAGCACAAGAACAGAGACATAGATCTTTGGAACGGGACTGAGAACCCAGATATAAAACCATCCTCATATAGCCATCTAATCTTTAACAAAACAGATAAAATTAACATTGGGGAAAATAATCTGTATTCAATAAGTAGTGCTGGGAATACGGATAACCACATGCAGAAGATTGAAACTGGATCCCCATCTCTCACTAAAATCAACTCACAATGGATAACAGACTTAAACCTAAGGTGTGAAACCTTAAGAATTCTAGAAGAAAATGTTTGGAAACTCTTATAGACATCAGCCTAGGCAAAGAATTTGTGAAGAAGACCCCCAAAGCTATCACAGCAGCAACAAAAATAAATAAATGGAACATGATCAAATTAAAAACTTCTGCACAGCCAAGGAAACTATCATTAGAGCGAATAGACAACCTACAGAATGATGAATGTTTTTAAACATAGTTTCTTTGTATTTTTTATGCAATTAAAAAACAACCTGAGAAAGTGTCCATAGAATTCACCGTATTGAGAAGGAAGTACACAC
>CAUYSK010027231.1:0-36706 GCA_963575035.1 Avahi laniger | reverse complement strand
GACGTTTAAGCCAAACAAATTTTGTAGGGCAGATTTCAAAAACGTGTGAGGTTATAACAATTTAAAAACACAGTTAACCTACTTCTAGGAATGCAAAACATACAATCATAGGTTATTTTCAATACAAGAAAACTTAAATTTATTTGCTTTTATTTCTTAAAACTACTAAGACAAAGCACTAGCTTGTATTTTTATTTATAGCATACTGCTATGTATTCTATCACAAATCCAAAAAAAAAGAAAAAAAAAATGAAACTGTCCAAAGCCAAAGGTTCTGCAAAATCATTATTTAACAGTGTGCCCAGCTTGTTTTGAAGCCAAAATGAAGCCTGAAATGATAAAAACATTGTAACCCCCAGAATAAGGGAACTCTGCAAGCCCGATCATGTCCAAGAGCATTTATGAAAAGAGGAAAAATAAAAAGACTTGAGTATATATACACAATACTGATTTCTTCTGCCCAATACAAATGGCAGCAAATTGCTACTTAAAGATGAAACAGTTAAGTCAATATTTTTGAACAATGTGATTTTACTTTTTAAAAGTGCTTTTAAGTTTATAGAATACTAGAAAATAAAAAATGATTAATGTTTTTATAAACAATGATTTAAATATATGCCAAAGTTATATACTTTTTTGTTTTTAACACAAATATCAATGAGTACGTTATTTTTCCTAAAGATGTAAAGATTTTAAATGTACATAAATCATAATCCTATTTTTCCTTTGTCTATCCCTTCCCCACTCAAGAGGAAGCAACAGTCAGTAATTTGCAGTGCATTTTCCCAGTTATCCTTTTATAGACACAGAATTTTTTTCCAAAAATGCAAAAAAAGCAATCTCACAGTGTTTTACAGATTATTTCTAGCAACATTTCAAGAAAATTAAAAAGAATCTTTATGTATAAATACCTAGAACATAGAAAAAGATGATTATCTTTTGCATTATGCATCCTCTTAGCATAACCCCCATTTAAAAAAATGCATATATATTAGTTTCTACCTAATCTAAATATAAAGGCAAAATATTACTAAATGTAAATCGGTGGTATATGAAAATAGTAGTATGGCTCACTACTCCCATAGCCATACAACTTGCAGCATTTATATGTACTATGCTATAAATTACATTAATTTCATAGTTTATTATATTTCCTCTCCTTCATAGTCTAAAGACCACAGGTCCTGCATATTTTCAGCTCCAGTCCCTGTCAAGACTACAGCTACATCTAAAATTCACAGAGCCTTCCAGAGTATCAGCTCAAGCTTGCCATTTTGAGTTTTATTATTTTCTTCAATTCTTTAATCTGAGAGTTTCTTATTTTTGTAAACTCACATAGGCATCTTTAAATACTATGTTTTCTATAGTATTAAAAGGGGATTGGAGAGATGCCCATACGAATTAGCTTAGTCCACTGGAATTGCCAAAAATTTAGAAGTTTTCTTAAAAAGAGCATCCAGTAACATTCCCGGAAATGTACAATGATATATGTGAAATACCATAGGAGAATCCTCATGAGCTTAATGATTCTTAACTATTTTCTGAAAAGCTCATATTTTATTTATGAGAGTTATTGCTTTGTATTTTATTCTGTTTTAATTCTTTGAAATTTTGTTTTCTATGGATGAAGTATAAGGTAACCTGCATTTAATCAAATATCACTAGAAACTGCCCCTCCACTAAATCTGGGAAACAGAGAGATATATGGTTTATATTTCTATGATCCATTTGGCTTCCATTTATTCTATTTATAAGACTTAATTTTACAATAGTAAAACGAAATAGATATTATAAATATTACAAAGTTATATTCTATTTCCATAATATTTGAAACGTATATTAAACCCACATGAAACATATAAATCGTATAAACTGGGCTATAACTTTGTTATTTAGAAACAAAAAATGTCTAAATGTCTGTATCCCATTTCAAAGGTTTGGAACCTAACAAGTCTTACTTAAAGCTGTGGAATATTGAAAGCTTACCCTTCGTAATTATGCTAACAAATTTTCGGATATCTCTCTGCCTGTGGCATCTTATCATTAGCTGAGTTTAAAGGAAATAGCAGAATGTTAACGTGCAGACCAACTCCTCTACTTGAGATTTGACTAGATAAATCATATACTTTGATTGGAATGATTTATGAGCGAAACTGAGAAAAGTTAAATGTTTGCGTAAAGGGTACAAATAAATACATTCAAGTTAACTCTAGGTTCTACTCACTAGAAAAATCCCAGAATATTCATCTCCTCTATTTCTCATGTCTATATATAGAACTGAAGAAAGTTATGCATCATGACCAAAATTTTAATGAAAACCCCTTTCTCCATAAAATTTTTCTGCTCCTCCATATCAAATTAATTTCTCCTTCTGTTCTCATTGAGCAACTTATGATTCTGTTATTGCATACTCCATAGATTTATGTTTATCTGCCTTGTCCCCTAGATGTAAACATTGCCCATCTTCCCTCTTTTGAAGCAATTTCCAATTGTGTGAACACAATGAGAGCTTCTTTTTGAATTAAAATGTTATCTTATATGATTACATAATATAACCTCTCATTACAGACTTCTTGTATTTTTATAATTTGCTAAGCTACTCGAAGACCGTATACTAAATAAAAATTATAGAAACTGAAAATGGCTATATTGTATTTTATAACATAAGCATTAAGAACATACTTAGCATACTGAATTGCTTCATTTCTGAAGATAAATTTTTGAGTTATATTCTTGGCATTGAGATGAACATGCTTGCAAGTATTAACTCTTGGATTCAAATGCTATGCTGAACTCACAGTGATTTAGTGACTGATATCACAAATTAGATAAAAGTAAAATGTTTATGAAGGTAGAATATTTATAAAAGAGTAAGGCCTTAAGAGAATTTTTTTCCTCCTTTCCATGTGATTCACCCGAAAATGCCATTATATTATTTGAAGAATTGCAAAAAGACAAACCTTTTATCTAAGTTATTGCATAATGCTTAGAGTTGAAATAGAAGTCAGTGAATAATATTTGGTTTTTGCCTCTTAAGAAAATAAAGAAGTGTCTAATTTAGATTAAAAAAAATATGTATTTCAAAGCAAGAGAAAACACAAAACTTTTGCCAAAAAATGATATATAGGACTCTACATGGCTATAGAGGAAATGCATTATGTCTTTATTAGAATCATAGTGCAAGATACCTACATTTTTAATAAACCAAGGAAAACACTAAAATATTAAACTGGCCCTTTCTTTATAGATGAAGTGCTATTAATTCAACACAATTAAACACATACATTTACTCATGCACTATCTCATACACCCACACCTTCTTCATGAAAATTTAAATCTTTACTGTTGCACTTCTAAAGGGTAGAGTGACCGTCAGAATCAGGATAAATAAAAGGGAAGTCTACAAGTAATGTTTGTCCTGTGAGAAAAACACGCTGGCATATCAGGTTATTTCCATTCACTGGAAAACAAAGCATATTAAAGCATGTGAAAGAGTTAGAATAATTAAAATTCCCACTATCAATATTTCAACACCCAGCCTGATCCTCACTGGATAAGAATTAAATATTACCCCAAAACAGATATAAACCTTTTATTTTGTCATATAAAATCCAAAATGTCTAGTAATTTTGTAAGTTCCTTGAGATTAGCACAATATTGAGTCTTAATGATTTCTCCTGCAGGTCCTCACAAAAACCTGGAATATCCAAATATGTTCTGGAAGACTCTTAACCTAGTTGTTTTTTATGCCTCAATTAAGATTTAATATAATTTAGAGATTCAAACTGAGGTTTCAATAAGTTGTGCTCATTTGTGTTGAACTAGTATTATAATCTAATTTTGTAAATAAAGGAAGTTTCAAAAATGTAGCCTCAGAAAAAATAATTTGACATCTAAAAATGTTCCTTCCAAATTTCAAATAGATTACATAAAACCATTTCATAAACTAAGCCCAATTTCTAAGCTCATCTCCTAGAAGATAAACTGGAAAATCAATTTTAATATGGAATAATTATTAGACCTTTAACCTAAGTATCCAGCTATATTTCTAATCGTGCTATCGTAGTGTCAGATCCAAAAGTATTCTCAAATGTGTGATAATCCTTCGGTAGAAACTTCAAACTGAACAGAACAATAAGAAAGATATTTCTTATATTGAAAATTTTATGTCCAATAAATCAAGCTTATAATTTTGTTGCTTGTCTCATCCATATCTTTATTACTATATCAATGACTATAAAAAATGTACTGGTATCTCCTTCTTTGATAGTAAATTTGTTAATTTCATCTTGTAATTCTTTCAATTTTGTTTTATATATTTTAAAGTTATTTTTATTAGGCACTTGCAAGTTTAGAATTGTTATTATAATCTTAGTAAATCAAATCTTTACCTGAAGTGACTCTGGATATAATAAAGCCTTTTAAGTTAATAAGGTCTATTTTTTTCACATTGATATAGTAAACCCAACTTTCTTTAGATTAGTACTCACTTGGTATATTTTGTTAATCCTTTACTTTGAACTTTTTCATGTTCTATGTTTTAGGTGGGCCTTTTATAAGTAGCATATTTCTAGATTTGTATGAATCCAGTCTGAAAATTCAGTCTTTTAGAAAGTCACTTATTTTATGAGTTACTTCAAGGAAAGTTGCAAACAGCATATTCTACCACTAAATTCTTTCATATAGATCTCTAAAAACATTTTCTTACACAGAAAAAAAAAATCAGACCTAGTATGGACAGAATCTTTGTGTGCACCCAAATTGACAATTCATATGTTCATTCACTCTACCCCCAATGTGATGGTATTAGGAGGTGGGGCCTTTGGCAAGTAATTAGGTCATGAGGGTGGAGTGCTCATGATTGGAACTATTACTCCTATAAAAGAGTCACCAAATACCTCTTTCACCCTCTTTCTACCATGTGAAGATACAACAAAAAGTTGATGGACCCAGAGAAGGGCTCTTACCAGAACGTCACCATGATGGTACCTTGATCTCAGACTTCAGCCTCCTCCAGAACCGTTAACAAACATATGTCTGTTGTTCATAACCCATCCATTTTATGCTATTTTGTTATAGTAGACCAAGTAGATTAAGACAGCACTTGTAATGGTTAACTTTTTATGTCAACTTGGCTAAACTATGGTACACAGTTGTTTGGTCAAACAGTTTAGGTGTTGTTGTAAAGACATTTTTTATTTTATTTATCTATCTATTTATTTATTTATTTATTTCAGCATATTACAGGGGTACAGATGTTTAGGTTACATATATTGCCTTTGCCCCACCCGAGTCAGAGCTTCAAGCATGTCCACCACACCCATTAGATGTGAATATACGCCTGCCCTCCTCCCCCACTCCCCACTGCTGGGGGGACTGCAAACTAGTACAACCTCTGTGGAAAGTAATACGGAGATAACTCAAAGGGCTAAAAGTGAAGGCATTTTTTAGATGTGATAAACATTTACAATCGAATGACTTTAAGTAAAAGTAGATTACCTCTTACAACGTGAGTGGGCCTCATCCAATCAACTGAAGGCCTTGAAAGCAAAGACTGAGGTTTCCTGAATAATAAAAAATTCTGCCTTAAGACTGCAACACAGAAAGCCTGCTTGAGTTCCAGTCTGCTGGCCTACCCTATAGAATTCAGACTTGCCAGCACCCACGATCACATGAGCCAATCCCTTGACAAAATCTCCCTCTCTCTCTCTTTCTCTCTCTTTCTGTGAGTATAGATATAAATTAGATATACAGATATAGATATAGATGTATCTCCAATTGATTTTCTTTCTCTGGAGAACCCTAACTAAAAGAACATAAGAATTCCTTTATACTACCTCATCCTCTGTTCATAGCCAAATCTCTCTGATTCCTATAAATGTCTGTCAGTGTTTACTTTAGGAGTAGACATTGCATCATGTTCTGCATGTCATATCCCTCCACACTCTTGAATCTGGAATAGTCTTTTTTTTCATGAGACCAGCTTGCTCAATTAATGTTAACAGTTGTCCTGTAAAATGTCCCACATTCAGGAGTTAATAAATTACTTTCTGGTTTCTGGTGATCTTCCTTTATGTCTTCTATGCTCTGGATATTAGAACTAAAGCCTTTGTTAGATTCAAGTTCAACAGTTTCAGCAAGAATTTATCGCAGCTAATGTTTAAAACTTTGTATTGCCTCATATCAGGAAACATATAATGTTTGTTTCTCATCATAAGGCACTTATTGGTTAGAGCAGTGACAGAGATATTTCTTTTATGTAAAGTTGTGTTTTTCTTCTTGCACTCAGAAAATAATCTGTGTGGTGTCACTGATTACGTTGATGATAATTCATGATATATATTAGACCTCTATCAAATTTTTATTTCTACTTTACTGACTTCTATAACTTTTTTCTTTTATTCCCTCTTTTCAGTTGATTTTTATTTTATTTTAAATTCTTCTACACATATAATTTTTTGAATTCAAAAGCCTATTTTATTATTTTAATTATTAGTTAATCTTGAATTTCATCAATCATACTTAACTCAAGAAAGTCTCAACTTGACTCAAGAAAGTCTCAACTTATTATAATCCCTTCCAAAAACTTCAAGTGCCGTAGAACACTTTGATAGCCTCATCTCATCTCTCAATTTATGTGCCATGATTGTTGTCTGATTTTTAATTCTGTCTTCTGCTGTGGTAAAATTCCACAGGAATCATTATCATTATTATTTTATGCAACAATAGTATGTTTAGATTTATAGACTTACATATTTCTTCATTCATCATTTCATCTTGAGTCTCAGATCTTTTTCCTAAAATCATTTTATTTCTGCAAGTATAATCTTTAAAGATTTCTTAAGTGTATTTTTATAGTAAGCTCTTAATTTTGTGTTTTAATGTTTGCCTAAACTTTTCTTCTTTTATCTTCTTTTTTGAAAATAAATTTTGCTGAATGCACAATTATAAGTAGACAGTGATTTTCTCACAATTATAAGTAGACAGTGATGAAACTATTATTCCAGTGGCTTTTAGCTACTCTTGAAAAGTCAACTGTTTATCTAACTGTAGTTCCTTTGAAATTGATCTGTCTTTTTCTCTAAAACTTGCTAAAATCTTCTTTTTGCACTGATATTTTATAGTTTTAAAAAACTATATCTCGTGTGGAATTTATTTTATTTTATTTTACTTTATCTTAATATCTGTGGATTCTTATCTTTCACAAATTTCAAAAAATCATCTGCTGTTTTCTCTTCCAATTTGCCTCTCCTTTATTTTCTCTTTCTCTACTTTTGGTGTCTTGATTATATGTACATTGGAACTCCGTATCTCTTTCAACTCTTCTTTTTTCCATCTTGTATTTCTCTGTACTGCTTTCTGGGTCACTTCTGATCTATCTTCCAGATAACTCATTCTCTCTTCAGCTGAGTCTCATCTGCTATTCAATTCATTCATTGCTGCTCCCCTCCCTCAAAATCATATGTTGCATTTCCAATGTTTCCATTTGGCTATTTTTTTCAAATTTGTCTTGTACTTTTGGTAATATCGTTTGCTCCTATCTATGATTCCTTTTTTTAAAACATTTCATATATAAATATTTTATATTCTGTATCTATTTTAAATCTTCATTTTGTAGGAGTAGAGGTTTAATATTATTTTGTTTTGCTTGGTCTCAATAAAGTTGATTTTTCCTTGGGTTCTTGATCATTATCTTTTAATCAGTGAAAGTCCTGGGAGCCCACCTTAGAGATGCTTTCTCACAGAAATATATTTACATCTTCTTCTTCCAGAGACGAGGAATTTTCACTAAATTGGGATTTCCTTGGCCCCTCTCAGGATCCACAGCTCAATCTTGGCGTTACTAGTTTAGGTCTACACACCATCTCCCACAAGGATCAATCTGTAAATTGGTATTACATAGGCCCTCAGAAGAAATTAACTTTCACAGAAACTCCTGCTCTCACAGCTCTCTATTCAACTCATGACTTTCTATCTCTTTTATATGGTGAGAGGGAAGAGCCTGTTTTATAATATGCTTACCATTTAGAATCAGCCTAGCAATACAATGCAACCTAAATTGCATTAACTTTATGGAAATACTAGTTATTTTAAAATGAAATAATTGGTTATAATATCTAGTCTACCATACTACAAGTGGCCCAAACTAAATTAACATTTTGGTTAAAAAATTGTTTGAATATTGCAATCTCAAAATAAAGTACTTTGATATAAATTATTTCCACCAATATCTAAAATTGCTATAAATTATCTATCATATTAAGATTTATATGTTTACTGATATTTTCTTAGCTTTATAAATAACATTGTTTTTTCCCTATGGAATTATAAATGAGAAGAATTATCTTTGGGAAATTTAACAATTGTAAAAATAAAAAAAACAACTGTGCATAGTAAAGGCACATGGTCTTAAAACAGCTAACTTTATTTTGACTCCTCAGAAGTTTATGCTTATTTATTTTTCACTGGCAACTCTATCTACACTGATAATCAGTCCTATTTTTCAGAAAAATAATTGCAATGAACTCTTATTATAGGAGTTCCAAAGGGCAGAAACCATTTCTGTCTCTCTAATTGTTTCACTCTTGAAACAGAGATATAGTCGAGATTTTTTTTATTTGAAGAAAGAAATTGAGATTTTTTTTTTTATGTTCAGTTATTTTTAGTTCCACCGAGTAAAGAATCAGTCCTTTGGCCATAAAAGAATGAGAGGCCTGTGAAAAGAGAATGTGTCCTTACCATTCCTAGAATTAATTACAAGAGATAAAAAAATGAATCAGTGTCAGAGTTTGGGCTTTGTCTTATTAATAATCTGGAAATAAGTGTTAAGCAACACTGATTTCCTCTTGGTTAATTTTTGCATGATAAGATTTTTTTTGAGGTCAAAATCCACTGACTTTCACATTTATTCATTGCTGCTTGACATGACTGAAGTATCTGAAACTTTAAGTGTGTTTCTTGTCAAAGGGAATCTTAAGTCATGCACATTTGAGCAGATTTATTTAAAGAAAGGTATTTTCACCTTTTCCTAAAGCAATAATCCCAACTCAGTTACTGATGTTCAACAGATGACTAATGAAGGTCTTACAGTAGAAATTAGCCTCTTCACTACCTCCTGGATTCAGTTACCCTATTGAGACTCTCAATCTGCCCTCTACCTTCAGCTGGCTCCCTAGAGAAAGCTGGAAACAGGTGCTAGGAATCTTGTCATTAATTCAGATCAGCAGTGTCAATTAATTAAGTGGAAGTTCTTTAATCCAGTCTCTAAAGGCAAAGATGGCTAAGAGTTCAAAATAATTAAAAGAAAATATAGTTTTCTTTCCATCTCTCAGGTCAATGTTCTTCTTCCTAATTATATTCCTTGCATTTTTCCTAGATTTAACTCTTTAAAAGTAAATAAATAAATACGGCCAATATAATGGGGTCGGGAAGATGAGATATCTTTTAATTTACTTATATGTAGAATATCTTGAAAACAGTGTTTTCCAACAAAAATTCCTTCCACAGGCTATAACTAGATATATCTTGGGAGGAAAAAGCTGTCATAAAGCTAAATAATATCAGAAATACTGGGTTTATTAAATATTTTTGCAGAGCTTTACCAAGCCTAAAATATTTAATATGCTATATAATGCATGTTAATATAATTAATAAGAAATGGATACATTATATAGTGCTTCACATATATGTAATATACATACAACAGTAGTATTTATTTAATCATAAACTGTATTTTTTAAATTTTTGAGCATTTTTCAGCAATAGAATTTTATATGACTTAAGAAAATTCTGAATTGTCCTTTTTCAGAAAGTTTATGCAACACTTTTGTCCAATATGTATAAATTAACTCTTTATTTAAAAAAAAAACTCCCTTGATTATTCTTCTGTGAATGCCACATTAAAGGTTGGGGGGGGTTCAATTTCCACATTTCCCTTGGTGCTAAGAGAAACTCTTTTCTGATATGTGTTCTTGTCAAGGCTGAACTGTCCGCTTTATTTTTCAATCTATTTTTCAAGTTTTTATCTACTTGACATCAAAGCAAAAATAATAAAAGGAAAAATTTTCTCTAGCATTTAATTGAAAAGTATGAGATTCCTTTGAAGAGTAACCTGGGGCCTATGTACAAAATAGAAATAGGAATCCCTTCCTCCAGACACTACTTCCATCAGTTGAAATACAGTGATAGACTGAAACATGAAACCATACTGCTATCTTCTGGAAACGTATTCTATGACGTGAATTGTACAATGTGAATTGTGCCCCTAGGATTGTGCAGTGTGCAACATATGCATCTCTACCCATTGGCTCTGGAACAAAATTAAAGACAGTTTAAAGGATGCACAAGCTTATAGTATCCTCTGATGTAAGAGGCTAAAGCGCACGCGCGCGCGCGCACACACACACACACACACACACACACACACACACACACGCTCCCCCGCCCGATTTTTCAAATTTGCTATTTTTAGCTTTTATTTTTACCCTTATGAACCGGTGTCTTACTGTTTTGAGCCCCATATTACTATACCACACAGAGTATATGCTTCTTCCCTGTTGGTTGATGCAATCTTATTTTTTTCACAAACACCCATTGCCTAGATTCTAGTAAAGGAGGCTAAAATGTTAATTGCTTAATTATTTACCTAGATGACCTTTGGTTTTGGGTCTTAGGCTCATGATAATTCACATTCCAATGGACAATTTACTTACACAAAATGATACTTTGCAACACTTTTTAAAAAGATACGTTTATCTGATTGTCAAGATTTTTGACCATAGCAAAGTATATGAAATATTTTGGAATGTATCTTTGTACAAGTACAGCACTCGATGTGATCAGCTAGAATTCATCTGACCAAATTAAAATAGAAAGTTCTTACTATCATACCCTTCATGTGCTGTTGGTCTAGTCTAAATTATGATGCAAAAATTTTTAGGCAAGAGTTATATGGTAGAGCCATTTTTTGAGGGCTGGGGAGAAAGAATTGGTATGGTAATTTTCATTGTGTGTTTTAACTTGAGCTGTGTGCACCTAAAAGATTTTGATTTGCTCTTCTGAGTTCCCTCATCTCTGTGCTTTCCTTTCCATTATAGTATTGATAAGATTTTTACATAATTGTTTGTTTTCCTCTCTTTCCTTCTCCACTGGATGCTGACATTTTACAAGTGAGTACTTACTTATTTTTCGTTTACACTGCCTCCCGTAAATGCATGTTGAATGGGTCACTAAGGGTACAGCAGCTCAAAGATGAGACCTCATCTCTAAGAGTAGAATACTTTTAAAGAATTCAGAGAGAACATCCCTACTGTCAATTGACCTATTTTTTTCCATACTTTTAAGTCTCTTTTAAGGTGTTTTAAGTTTTCACTTATAAAATATTTATGTTACTTTCATGAGACCTCTGAAGTGAAATTAATAAAAAAATTAATATAAATAATATGCCTGAAAAACAGAAACAATATAAAATAATGTACTTTGTTCCATTATATTTCGCTTCATAAAAACCACTCATGGAATTCTTTGAGAAACTTGTGTTTTCTATCTGAGGAAAAATTTAAAATAAATATGAGATAATACTTCATATGGATGATTGTGTTAAGCCAAATGATTTTTATTCAGTTCAAACTTTTTTTGGCAGTTGAAAATCAATGGCATTTACCTGGATGTAATGCTGTCATCTAATCTCTTCTTAAAGTATTGAAAATCAGGTTTTTATGTTGCAGCACAAATCACTGTTTATTTAAAACAGACTTGAGTAAAAATAACAAAGTCCTTCACCTTCTCCTTTCTTATCATTTGTATGAACTCTCTTTGATGATTTACATTTAAGACAGATATTGATTTCTGTCCTCCTGCTTTGCCCTATAAATGCTACTCTATTTTCAGCCAAGTGTGATGGGCATTAGGTCAGCACAAGGATGGGATAAATAAACCAACATAACTTATTTTTAAGAAAGCAAAGCTAGAGCATCTTCCAAACACCCATAGCTTTATATAATCTGTTTTTTGACTGCCAAGTAATTAAACTAAAAATCTAGATTTATGTAAATGTTATTTTTTTATATATTTATAAGGAAGTCTACATTTAACATTTTATGCTTTCTTTAGGTCCAATAAAATTTTTTGATTGTTCTTAAGTGTCATTTTTGGGAGGAGTATTCCTAGTACCAACTAAACCATCATAACTTCCTAACATTTTGGGAAAAAACAATACAGGATGTGGGGACAAAGAGAAATTAGTTCCTAAAATTTCTTTTCAGGTATGTCACATTATTCATGCTAAGATTCAATTTGTTGATTAAGTGGGAGCCAGAGCTGAGCCTTCATCACTAAGGTGTCATGATCTAGCAATTAAGTTATAGCTAACAAACTGGCAGCTCTGTCGCTACTAAAAAGTATACACTCTGTTTGAAGGAAGAAAATATACTGAAATAAATATGCTTTTGAGGTGTGCCTATACAAAGGTCATAACACTGCCCTATAAAGAAGAAAAATGTTGGCTAAGTAATACCAAGTGCATTGACTATAAAAACACTGTAATAATAATAATAATAAAAAAAACAGACCTCATTCCTTTGCAGAAAACTCATATAGCTGAGTGAAAAATCACATACTATGTTTTTTCTCCTGCTCTTACTCCACAATAGTCAACACAAGAGAATTCTGTGACCAAATGTGTGGGAACTTTTCCCCTCATATACCAAGCAATAAATTCTGCAGTGAACACCAGCTAAGTGTCCTCCAATTCAATTCCAACACTATCGACCTGAAGATAGTACCAGATCACACAGGTTGAGGGATCAGCCCCACAAGACTGCACCCCACTTTGGATGTCAATCCCAAGCTCCAGGTTGTTTTACCTATAAATTGGGTTTTTCCCAAACTCCTCCTTGGGTTTAATTAATTTGCTAGAGTGGTTCCCAGAACTCAAGGAAATACTTAACATTTACTGATTTATTATAAAGAATATTACGAAGGCCTCAGACAAAAAGATGCATAGGGCAAGGCATATGGGAAGGGGAACAGAGCTTCCACTTCCTGTCTGGACATGCCACCCTCTATAAACCTCCATGTGTTTAGCTATCTGGACACTCCCCGGAATCTCTTCTTTGGGTTTTATGGAGGCTTCACGCATAGGCACAAGTAATTAAACCATTGCCTATTTGTGATCAACTTAACCTTTTGACTCTCTCCCCTCTCCCCTCCCTGGAGTGTTGGGGATAGGGCTGAAAGCCCAACACTCTAATCACACCTTGGTCTTTCTGGTGACCAGCTCCATCCTGAATCTACCCTGGGGCTTCCAACTATCAATCAACTCATTGGTACACAAAAATATATCACTTTTGAGATTCTAAAGATTTCGGAATTTGCTCAGGAAATGTGGTCGATGATCAAATATATATTTCACGATATCACACTATCAGGTAGCAAATATAAGCATATTATTTATTTTATCAGGCACTGCTTTAATCGAGGCATCTATGATAGGACAGAAGAAGAATGGCCCCTCAAGGATGCCCACATCCTGATCCCTGGAACCTGTGACTATATTAGCATACATGGCAAAGGGGAATTAGGGTTACCTATGGAATTAAGGTTGTTCATCAACTGACCCTGATATGGGGAGAGTATCCTGGATTATGCAAACGATGAGCTCAGTATCAACATAAAGGTTTTTAAAAATGCAAGCGGGAGGCTGAAGAAAGAATTAGATAGCAGGGGGAAAAGGACTTGCCCTGATCTCACTAACTTTGAAGGTAGAGAAATGGGGTAATAAGCCAAGGAATGCAAGCAGCTTTTACAAAGAGGAAAAGTCAAGAAAACGGATTCTCCCCTAAGGCCTCTTGCCAATACCTTGATTTTAGCCCAGCGAAACTCATCTTGGATTTCTGACCTCCAGAACCATAAGATAAAAATTTTCTGTTGTTCTAAGACGCTGTCTGTAGTAATTTGTGACAGCAGCAATAGGAAACTAATACAGTGTCTAAGGGCAAATTTCTGTCAGAACAGACCTAAAGGAAGCCAGTCAAGGTTAAATGGAATTCTGTTATTTTAAATGAAATGTGCTATTATTCAATGAATCTATTTTCTCTTTCTTTCCTTAGTTTGTTTAAGCAAAGTGGAAAGGGTATTCTAAAGACTTGCTTACATGATGCAAAAATCTGAATCAAGTAAATGACTAAGGAGTTAACTCAATTCTCCTTTCTTTCCTGAATAAAGAGTCTCTATATCAATGCTTTCCTTCATATATACCATCGCATTTTTAATTTCATTATTTGATGAGTAATGGGTGGTCTAAGAGAAATTTAAAAATATTACTCATTAATAGGGATGTGTATGATGCTACTTTTAAAGAGGAAATAATTATTTTATACATTAATGATTTTGAACATTATTTTTAAGACTAATTTGTAAGACTGATGTGGAAGTAATGGAAAACTTTTCAATGCTTAGACATAACATGAATATTATTTCTTCAGGACTGAATATCTAAGAAACCTATGTCTGTATGTAAAACTAAAAAACTACGTCGCAGGGTGTGGTGGCTCACAATTGTAATCTAGCACTCTGGGAGGCCAAGTCCAGAGGATCGCTTGAAGTCAGGAGTTTGAGACCAGTCTGAGCAAGAGTGAGACCCAGTTTCTACTAAAAATAGAAAAAATTAGCCAGGCCTGGTAGTGAGCACCTGTAGTCCCAGCTACTCAGGAGGCTGAGGCAGGAGGATTGCTTGAGCCCAGGAGTTTGAGATTGCTGTGAGCTAGGCTGATGCCATGACACTCTAGCCAGGGTGACAGAGGGAGACTCTGTCTCAAAAAAAAAAAAAAAAAAAACAATTAAAAAGCTACAGAGAGTTAAAGTCATAACTTTTCCCTAAGCTTTACTGAAGTGTCCTAAATTGAAAAAAAAAAAAAAAAAAGAACCCTAAAAAAAAAATCCTTTAATTTCAGTGGTTTGCTGACTCAGTAGGGACAGTGAAAGACAACAGCATGGGTAAGCTAGCAAAAGCAAAAGAAAGCAAGAGTCAACCAAGCTCCCTCTTTAGGGCCTTTGCACCTTCTGTTGTGTTTATCCAGAATAACATTTCTCAGCCATGTACATGGATTGCTCTCTCATTGTTTTTAGATCTTTTTTGTTAGTGAGGCCTTTACTATTTACTCTATAAAAGTTTAACGTCCCCCAGTGACTTTCCATATCTCTTTTCCCTGCTGTATTTGTTCTTTTTTAGCACTTAGCACTATATAATATACTATTTGTTTCTTATTTTGTTTTTGGCTTTTTGTACCTACTGACATGTTCAGTGTTCATTCAGTCCAACTAGGAGCATTCAGAGTTACAAGACACAGCAGCTTTTACTCTACACCGTGATTACTATGATTTCAGGAAAAATATACGATAGGCAAATCACCATGTACAGTAATAGCGTAGAAAAGGTCTCCTGTCTCGCAGGCTCAGTTTCCAAATGGTTTGCCATTTTACCAGGGATGTGAAGTGTTGTGAGAGATGATGGGGAATGAGTACAGACCAACTCAGCTCATGGAAGCCATTGGATCAGAGCCATTTTCAGCTTTTATCCCTTGCCTAACTGCACCTATTCATGGGAATGTGATTAGTTACCATTCTCCAGGGAAGTTGCATCTGTCAATTAGATTATTAATTAAATCCAATCTTTTCATTAAGGTACAAATTTGGTGTTGGTACATATCATTGATGTTGAATTCTGTATTCTTCTGGAAATTCCTTCAGTAAATATTGCAAGAAAGGTTAGACTAAAGGTCACATTTTGAAGATGAAAGAAAGATCACTGAACTAGGTTCCAACATGTACAACTGTCTCGGTGACAAAGAGGTTAATAATCTCAAACTCTTTGGTATTGGGCCATTAGTAGTTCATAATTAGCAAAAATATTTACTATATCAGGAATGTTTGAGACAAAGAGTTAATATTAAAGACAACTTTAATGAAAGAATATGCAGAAAGATCTATGAGTGACCCATTGGGAATTTCAGAGAAATTTATCCCAATTTACCTAATAAAGGAGAATAATTTCTATTAATAGGTGTATTTGTATTAGTTTCATGCTGTTTTAAGTAAAATGCTTTTTTTTACTTTAGTTAATCATTTTCTGCCTGAAAAATTTAGTAAACAGTTTGTCCATAAAATTTAAATCATATTCAATATTATAGAATTTTTCAAAATTTCACATACTTATTTTACAAAAGTTCTGAGTATTATATTATAATGGCTTTCCCTGCTTTTATAAATATTATTCTCAAATTGTGTCATTTTAAAAAGAAAATTGTAAGTGTTCTTAACTCTATTTTCTTTTTCTTGACAAAATTTCCTAGCAGTAATTTTGCTACTGTGTGACTGAGGAGAAATGATGTGTCATATCAAGTCCAACACAATTAAGAGCAGTATGGTTCTACCACATGCTCTTTGCTGTCCATTTGACTTAAAGTGAATCATCCTGAGATGGCATGATAGGGGCCCTCTGGGTTCCTGGTTGCTGCCAGAAGCAAAGTTGTGCAAGAATGCAACTAACTGTTTAGAGTGACTGACATGATATTTGTATATTTTGGCAGCTTGTGTTAGTTACCCTGATTAACAGAGAGAATAGTAGCAAAGGAACCAGTTGATTTAGAGGTTTCAGATAGAGATGAGATTTGTCATTGACTATCCAAAGAGAATAGTCAATGACAAATCTGTTACCTGTTGAAAAGTAATATTGGAAAGATTTCAACATAATTAATCATGTTTCTTATAATTGCAGCATCATGAAAAGCATTGAATAAAAGCTTTACAAAGGTCAGGGTTTTTAAGAAAATAAACATTTGTTGTGTGCTATTGTATGATTATATGATGGAATTAATGTCATTTATTTATATATTATTATATAATATGCATTTGTAACTAACAAAATACATACGCACAATAAATGCATTAATTCCTTCACATAAGCTTTAGAACAATATCATTTCGCAGAAGAGAAAACTAAAGTTGAATATTGATTAGTCACTTGGACAAGATCACAAATATTTGTAGTGATAGACCTATGATTCTAGCTTGGGTCTCTGCAGTTACAAAATGCTCATTTTCTCTAAAGAGCCATAATGTTTCTTAACCACAAATATTCTTACACACACACATGCATACACGCACATTCCTATAGGGGACATTATTATTCTTGATTATGAGTTCAATGTCTCAAAGACAAGTATATTTGTTACTAGGAATAGTATGTTTATGTATAAAATGTTTTTTTTCTTTTGGGATATTAATAACTTTAAAATATACAAATGATAGGGGATTTCATGTTGACTGTTGCTATTGCTCTAACATTGTATATTCATACAATTGTGGAAGAAACAGTGGATGCCGGTGTATTCTGTGTAATAGCAAATATTTTCTACCTCTGAATTTTGGATAGATTGCACCAACTCGTTGAAGTGGCATTTTCATCAGTGACTGTGTATTGTTTCATAATGGAGTATAATGGCAAGGTTGAAAAGGTAAATTGGAATCCAATAACAATGCCTTAATAAGAATCTATGACATTTGGATTTTGATTCTGTAGGTTAGGCATCTAAACACTATGCCCACTGTGGTAGGTTATGCGCCTGCATACTATCACCATGTGTAGTCCTTTGTTTTATTTTTTCTCAAAAGAGCTAGGACCATTTGACACATAAAAGCTTGTTTGTTTTCTGACTACCTCCAATAAAAAGTAAGCTCCCTAGGGACAGGGAGTTCTGTCCATTTTATTCGGCACCATATCCACAGCATGAACAATAGTGCTCAATCCAAGGTAAGTACTCAATACATATTTGTTGAAGGAATAAATGAAGATATAATAATAATGTATTTTGCAAGAGACATTTTCAGAAAATCATAATATCAATATATGAAGAAGAACAACAATGATCAGAGATAAGAAAAACACTTGAAATACAGCTTAGAAATATTAGCACTAAGAAAATAAGCCAGTCAAGTAATTGAAAGCAGGAAGAAAAGGATTTTTTTCCCCTCTACTAACAGGTGAAATAATGAAGAGTCCAATTCTATATGCTACCAGGTGTTTGTCATGACAACTGAGAAGGTTATTCTATGAATGTGCAACCTGCATAGTTTTGTCAACTGCTAAAGACTAATCAACACTGGTTCACAGTCAGTGACTGAAATTGCCAGAAAGAAAAAGAGCCTGTCAATTATGCAATTATATTTCACTTCAAAAAATGCTGTATAGTTTCAAACAGACATTTGGCAAAAGAATTGAATGAGAAATAAGACAGAACATTGTAGGCACATATTTTTTTTTTCTGTTGCATTAAGGGTTCTGCCTGAAATTCGTTTGTTTTGTGAGATAAATCCTCTTCTCAAAAAGGCAATGGTGTTATTAATTAAACAAAGTAAGAGGCAACTGAGGTGGGACCATACTAAGCCAAAGTTGTTAAATGAATATGAGTTCTTGTACAGAAAAGTTCCCCAGTGGTTAGCTAAGCTGTCACCATTTTAGTGCATCTGAGGAAATGTACTCCAAGATTTCTGTTAGTGTTGGCAAAGAAATGAACTAATTTTAATTCGCTCAACTCCTAAATCTGACATCAATCCAGAAACTTTGCAGCTAAACTTGTCTGTTTGCTGCACAGACAATAATTACATTAAGAATATGACATGGGAAGCCAGCAGTCTACCTAGTATAAATGGTAGAAGTGAAATTTAGAAAAAAATCTTTATTTTTACTTTCAAAAATTTTCAAGTCTGTCAAAAGTTCTGATTCCTAGAAGGTCATAAAAGGACTCATAGAAGATTTATTTTCTCTGGTTGCTCAACTACTGCAAAACTAGATTACTTCCTTCTACTTCTGCCAAAATAAATATTATTAAAATACCATATTCCCCATCTGCCAGTCAGAATCAAAGATCCGTGAAAGATGGTGTTTATTTGTACATGTGCACCTTTCGCACCATACAATTCACATTAAATGTTGCAATATTCAAAATAATTCCAGCTGTTTTTCAAAGCTGGTCTTCTCACATCTTCCTTCTTACTCACAATATGTAAAATATTACTGATTGTCCTAAAGTGAAAATCTCCTTTTTCTCAGCAATTCATTTGAAATGAATCTTTCTTCTGCATATGACTAAATATTCAAGTTTTTGTCACTGCGATAATAAAGGTATGAATAATTGCGGCTTTTGGAAATGGTAAGAGACTTAAAAAATCTCAATTTTCTTAGAGAGGATTGCTTCAAAGAAAATGATACATGCTGAGAACAAGGAAAAGATCCAACTGATTCTGTACTCAAAAGATGGATATGATTCAAGTAGATTTCAAGTGAGGGAAAAAAAGATTATTGCTTTACAGTTTAGTACTGGAGAAAAGCCCCAATCACATAACACTAGCTTAATTGATTTTTATAATAGCTAGGTTTTCAAGGTATGTTTTAAATTCTAATTGTAAAAAAAGTTTTAAAATTATTGATGTTGCTGACTTGTGAACCAAGATACTATTATTGTTTAAAAACAAAACAAAACACACCTAAAATTTATCTCCATTTTTCTTGCTGTTATCTTTTGGATCATGCCACATCTGGATTTTGCCAATAGAGGGCAATAGTCAAACTAGGATAGACTACATCTATCATTTTTGCAACTTCTAATGAGGTAAAAGGACACTTAGAATCCTCATCTGCTTTTATGGATATTGCCGTGTAATTGCAGTGTAATTATGGCACACAACAGCTTCAGAAAATTATCTTTCAGGAAAACAGCTGGTTCTCTTTAACAAACCAAGATGAAATCTAGTCAATTAAACACAAAGTCCAAAGAAAATATTCCAAAAATATATGCTGATAATAAACAAGCAACAAAAATGAAATAACATAAAAATTTTAAATGGATAAATCAGAGCTGCTGATATGAAAAATAAGACAAAGATACAAACATAAGAAAATTATGAAGGTAGAAGGTACTTTTGATGTATTTTTTTATGTAACAATGTAAACAGACTTCTTGGAAACATTTTCAAATATGTTATTCCATTTTTCTCTTTTCATTATGTGTGTAATTATGTAAATGCATGGATATATACTTCATATATGAGATACATACACACAAATGCAGAGAAAGATATATATATATATGTATATATAAAGTGTAAGTTTTTTTTATAACCAGTGCTCTTGAAAAATTACAAAATAATTACGGTTGGGCACTTACTCTAAATTTGTAGTTTTATTAAGCTTTTAGATATGTCAATAACCCAATACATGAGTTTCTCATTCTATAAAAACTCTATATACAAAAATATAAAGGCACTCAAGGGACAATGATAGGTAATTTACTTTGATGAATGATTTATTTCAATGTTACTTCAAAAGTTAAGTCCTTTAGAGTGGCTTAGAGATGATTGGATTTATAAAAAAAATAAAATTTGCAAGGTCAGAAACCTAAATACCAATATTTAAATGTTCACATCCTCCATTTGATTAGGAATTTTTAGATAGTCAATTATAATTAGACTCTAAGTATGAAAAATAAGAATTTGTGTTTTCTTGACTCACAGAATGACATCTTATGACAGTATCATGGCATTGGAGGCAAGTATTCCTTCTGAATCTTACTATTTCAATTAACAACAAATATTAAATAAGGGTATATCATTTAGCCTCAGGGGAATTGATCTCTAAGTACTTAAAATTAAAACAGCTAAATACCATATATGAAATTATAAATGTATAATAATATATATGCATTTGACATACATATGAAATAAATATACAGAGAAAATCAAATAATAATTATATTCTAAGTTTTGTTTTATTTTTAATTGTACAAAGTAAATTGAATACGTAGCAATAATACTCTTAGTGGTTCTCAAAGTATGGTCCCTGGACCATTAGCATCAGTGCCCCTAGGAACTTGTTAGTTCCCAGACCTACTGAATCAGAATTTCAGGGGTTGGTCTCCAAAAATCAGTGTTTAAACATGCCTCCAGGTGATTCTGATGCATGTTAAAAGTTTGAGAACTACTTCTCTTAGTAGGTGTATATATATATATATATATGTTATTTTCATAATTATTACAACTTGAATAGTATGAATTCCAGATTTCATCCTGTCTCTAGGCTTGTTTTCGAAGTTCTAAATTTGAATATAGTTAAGTCTAAAATATTCTTATCAGATTGATTCTTTATTATTATTAACTGAGTCTTTTAAAAACTGGGCTTGTAATCAAATCTTCACAGAAAGTTTCTTATCTTGGCTATGGAATTTAGGCCTTATGAGTTCTTAACAATCATCAAGCATTTAGAAAACTGAAAAAGCTGGAGCCAAAAAGGCTAAGAAAATTACCAAATATAAAAGGCAATTTGATAATGAACTTGAGTTTCAAATCCAGATCTTCTAACTTCTGTGTTGCATTTTAATCAGATTAGGTTGGCGCTATGGCTTTCAACTAATTTTCTGTGTCAATGACAAAATAACTGTCAACTCATGACAGACATTTTTACACCAGACACATTTTCAAAATGGCTGAATAATTCACATAATACAGTTGTCAGTCTGAGTATCTGGATGTTTTTCTCAAGTTTCTCTCAAGTTCTTCTTTGCACATTTCAGCAACCCAACCGTTAGCTGAGGAACACCTTAATATTAAGTTATTAAGTATGAAATGTCCGATCTCCTTAAGTACTAACTTTGGCAGTTAGTATCTCTGACATTTCACTTTGACACTTTTTTTTTTTTTTTTTTGAGACAGAGTCTTGCTCTGTTGCCCGGGCTAGAGTGCTGTGGCATCAGCCTAGCTCACAGCAACCTCAAACTACTAGGCTCAAGCGATCCTCCTGCCTCAGCCTCCAGAGTATCTGGGAGTACAGGCATGTGCCACCATGCCCGGCTAATGTTTTTTATATATATATATATATATTTTTTTTAGTTGTCCAGATCACTTCTTTCTATTTTTTTTAGTGGAGACGGAGTCTCGCTCTTGCTCAGGCTGGTCTTGAACTCCTGACCTTGAGCGATCTACACACCTCGGCCACCCAGAGTGGAGGATTACAGGCGTGAGCCACCGCACCCGGCCACTTTGACACTTCTTGATTTATTTTTATCATGAAGGTACATCCTCAGTCTTTCAAACACACATTTTGAATTGTGATTATCATTCATATTTTTTAGAATAATTTTTGTGAAACCCTGGATAAATAAAAAATTAGTGTTATTTTCCAATATGAGTTCCATCCTGGAAGCAATGCAGGAAGACAGCTTAAAATATCAGTGAAATGTTTAGGAAGAATGTGGCTAATAAACACCCAGTATGTCAATGATTTGAGAAGTTCCATTCTGGTGATTTTAATCTTAAAAATGAGTCATGTGGGCAACCTGAGACCAAGGTACACAATGATGAGCTGAAAGCTGCAGTGGAAGAGAATCCATCTCAATCTATGCATGATTAGCAGCAAGGTTTGACGTTACCATTTCAACAGCATTGGACCATTTGAAACACATTGGAAAGGTAAAGAAGCTGGATATATGGGTACCATGTGAATTAAACGATCATCAAAAGAGAAATCATCTCAAAGCTTGCCTTTCTTTGCTGTCTCAACATAAACATGATTCATTTCTACACTGTATTGTTACATGTTATGAAAAATGGATTCTTTTTGACAATCAGAAGCATTCAGCACAATGGTTGGATAAAGATAAAGTACTGAAACACAGTCTAAAACCAAATATTCATCAAAAATAGCTAATGGTGTCTGTTTGCTGGTCCATTGCTGGTATTATCCACTACAACTTCATGAAACCTGGTCAGTCTATTACAGGGGTGGTCTACTGCAACCAATTGGATCAAATGATGAGGATGCTTGCAATTAAGCAGCCAAGATAGGTCAATAGAGACAGGTCAATCTTCTTGCAAGGTAACTCTCAACCACATGTCACACAAACAGCACTACTCAAATTACGGAGGTTGGACTTGGAAACTCTCTGTCATCCAACATATTCACCAGACCTTGCACCAACTGACTGCCACCTTTTCCAGGATTTGGACCACTTGCAAGGAAAAATATTCAATTCTCAACAAGCTGTGGAAAATGCCTTTCATGATTTCATCACCACTCTGCAGGCTTCCTCTCTGCTGGCACAAAAAAGCTATGGTTAAGATGGCAAAACTGTGTTGATAGTTTAGACACATACTTTGATTAATTGTACTGCTTCTTGTTTAAGATATAATGAACACATTTTTGATTCAAAATCAGACATTTCATATTTAATGACCTGAAATACATATTTTCCAATACTAGAAAACAAAGTAGGCTTAACCATCAACAATGCGCCTTCCTTCTTGCCTGTGTGGTTGTGTATTTAAGAGCTATTGTTGGTCACTTTCAAGAGATGTTGCTGTTCTCAACAGCTAGCCAGGAGAATGTGAAATTTAAGTTCACTTGTTAACTTTTCTCCAGTTACTAACATGTCCTTTTGAAGTAACTGTAATTATATGATTTTCTTCTTGCTACTTAATTGCATCCCTGCTGTAAACTTGTTAAATTCAAAGGTTAGTCTTTTTTCTTTTATTTTATTTATTTATTTTTATGTATTTATTTTTCTAACCTTGGAATTTACTTACCATAAGACCCGGCACATAATAGGTGCCCAGCATTAGTGTTAAATAAATAAAATGATTAAATGAGAAACTCTATTATAGTATTTCAGTTTTATAGAATTTATTCTGTGAAGAAAGGAAGACACTTTTCATGTAGAATTTACACATATTTTGTGATAATGTAATAAAAGAGATATCTGTCTATATATTGTAATTTGTTTATAAAAAACGATCTCAATGCTTTGGACTGGATCCACAATGCAAAAATAGTTATTGCTATCATCAGTGAAACCAGTGTTGCTGTGGACCACATAAGCTTTGTAGGAACTAAAGAGCTCTGACAAAATTGATGGTTAGTGTTGCTTAACTTCTAAACTACAACCATCAAACTCCAGCCACTAATTTTCATGTGTTTTTTGTGTGTGTTTTGAACTATTTCTCCAGCATATCATATGATGTCCATTTTTCTTTCATTTTACTCTGACTTCCAATGTACAAGATCCTGTACATTCACAGTATGGTTGCAAAAGTCACAGATTCAGATCACCGAAATCATGAAGGAATATAGGCCATTTTTCCTGTACGTCCAACTGAAAGCAGCTCCATCTTTTTTTTACCTATAAAATGAGACTTTATTAAAATGACATAACAAAGATGATCACTTCAAATCACTGCAGCAACTGCTAGATCTACACACTAATGTAGAACCACAATCTCCTCTAATACATAACAAACAATTCTCCTAGGTAAAAGTCAAATTTACCTAAAGGTAAATTATGAGATCTGTGAAATAAAATATTGTATATATATAAAGAAAGACACAAATAGATAAGACATTGTTGTTTACTGAGAAGAACTTCCACAAATCACATTCCACACATATCCCTTCTAAGACTAGTAAGTAGTATTCAAAAAGCCCAGAACAAGAAGACCTGTGCCAAGAAGAATTGACTCATGGCACTGGTAGGAAGGAATTTTTATAAGAGAAAAACAGAAAGAAAAAGCTGAGTGCAGTGGCTCATGCCTGTAATCCCAACAACCTGGGAGGCCCAGGCAGGAGCATTTCTTGAGACCACAAGTTTTGAGACCAGCCTGAGCAACATAGAAACCCCATCTCCACAAAAAAAAAAAAAAAAAAATTAAAAAATTAGCCAGGTGTAGTGGTGCACACCTGTAGCTACTTGGGAGGCTGAAGCAGGAAGATCACTCAAGCCCAGGAGTTTGAGGTTGCAATGAGCCATGATGATACCACTGCACTGTAGCTGGAGAACAGAGCAAGACCTTGTTTCTGAAAAAAAAAAAAAAAAATGAAAGAAATAGATATGTTGTTGAAGTGGGGTGGAAAATGGGCCCAGAGGTCACCGGAATATAAGGAAAACTTATTTAAAATGATCTCGAGTATCTCCATTTTATCTATCTATTTATTTATTTATTTTAAGACAGGATCTTGCTCTGTTACCACACTGGAGTGCAGTGACGTGATCAGAGTTCACTGCAGCATCCAACTACCGGGCTCAAGCAATCGCTCAAGCAATCCCCCTTCCTCAGACTCCCAAGTACCTAGGACTACAGGTGTGTGTCACCACACCCAGCTAACCCTTTATCTATTTTTATTCTTTGTAAAGATGGAGTCTTGCCATGTTGCCCAGGCTTATCTCCAAATCCTGGCCTCAAGCAATCCTCCCACCCCGGCCTCCTAAAATGCTGGGATCACAGGTGTGAGCCTGCAGCTCCATCTTAATATGTTTGCTGCCCTAATGAATTTGTAACGGAACTCAATAAGCAATATACCTTTGCCTCCTATGGGCAGCATTATTGGCTGTTTGATATTCTTAATCTTGATTATTGTTTCTCAAATTTTTCCATAAACACATCCCTGCAACCAGAGGCAAGTAACGTATCTAAGATTTCTGTAGCCTTTTGTTTTATCCTAAAAATTTATGCAAAATTATATGTTATTCTATAATAGAATAATATTTTAATATGAAAATAATGCTTTACATTACATAACATAGAATTTTTTCCACCAAAAATGTATGCTACATGTTTCATATACATTTGTAATACTACTAGGCATAGATTTGTGTAATCTTGTGAGTAGTCACAGCCAGTTTGAGAAGCTTAGACTTGCTCGAGTTTTAGTAGAAGAGTTCATTTATTTTTTGTCTCACTGTTTATTGAAGACTCTTATATTAGACATCAGATGATAATGGAAGCTTAAGTGTGGGACAATCTGAATAGCAACATCTTCCAATATTCAAAATTGTTTTCTTTCCACCAGTTCCTAATCTTTATCCTTGGAAATAGATGTTGCCCATTAATTAAGAGGCTAATTATCTTGGGAGAGACCTTCAGAAAGGCTCCACTACAGATCCTCTCTCTCTCTCTCTCTGTGTATATACATACACATACACATACACACACACACACACACACACACACACACACACATATACACACCCAGATTTGTTTGAATTTCAAAGTAAATTTGACTTAGATTAAAATAGGGATTCATCAAATACTAAAATCACCATTTTGAGGCTACGATTTTCCAACCAAAGATGCATCTGGACTTTGAGTGTAGTACTCTGCAAATTTGGAAAGTCATTACACTTAGTGAATTTAACTCTGCTATCTGATCATAAGGAGATAAACATCACAACAATTTTGTTTATCTTAAATGTTTAATAAGACATATAATAATCATTCCTTTAGACCTGCAGAAATACCTCTTCAATGCATACATGATTAAATCCATCTTAAAAAAATAATTGTCTATTTAATTACATACATTCTGTTAATACTTGGGTAATTTGATTAACATGAAGTAGGAGAACACATTCAAATACACTATAACAAATTATAATACAACATATAAACAATAAATTTTTTTATTAAAATAGAGTAAGTTATAATATCAGGAAAATAATTATGAAGCAGTGTTCAAGTGACAGGACTGTATCAACGTTATATAGGCAAAAGAACATGGTTACGTATTAGGACTTGTTGCATAATACCGGAAAGAGTTTATGAGAGATTTCTGAGAAACAGGTAGACATTGCTTTAACCTTACATATCCTTTCTCAGAATGCAAGTTAACTGAAATATTAGTGGATAAATATTTAATTCTTGTCTAGAGGACAAGATAAATTAACTAGAATAATAGCCATAAGAAAATGCACTTGGAATGATGCACCACAGTGGTTAATACCACATGAGGGAATATAGGCAAATGGTTTAATTGAATCGAAAAAAATAAAATTACATCAAAGTTCACAGTTCTAGAATGTCTAAACCAAAGTCAACTTTTATTGATATTTAAGCAGTGAAACCACTTTCATCGATCAATTTTGTGCGGTGGATGATGCACTATAAGAGACACATCCATAATGTGCTGTACAAAGTATTGTAAGTAGGGTTGGCAATATATTAAAAATAATGTTGATGTCCAAAACAAGTTTTGACTGATAGTTAAATTTTGAAGTAGATGACTTTAAATAGTTTCTAAACTTATTGCAAAGTGGATTTAATGTTAAAAGCAGAACTTGCATTCCTAAAAACTGACTCAATTGGTAGATTAAAAAGTTCCTTATGATGTAGACAATTGAAAGTAAAATTTTCCACTAGTATGTGGACAAACATTTGGGTTCCTTCTGTATGCAGAAAACCAAATTATTTATTTTGAGGATTTAAACAAGAAATATTCAGCATAAACTTCTTGAATTAAAATTAAAAGAAAAGTTTCAAGAAATGTACACACACACACACACACACACACATATATTGAGAAAGATACAAATGCACACATCATACCAAAACACATACATGTGAATAAACACAAAAATGTTGCTAGTCATTCATCCCTTTTTAAAAAATTAATAATAATGGCACAAATATACATCAAATCCAGATTATGTTTAATTTATTTTGTCCAAACTTCTATGTAGTTATTAGATTAATATAATTTTGTTTCAATGTAGAATCATGAAACAAGTTTTCTTTTTCATCTCCAATCACACCTTCAAAAGCCTTACACTAATAATATGAAACCTAGGAATTCCAACAAAGTGAGCAACACACACAAAGTTCAAAAAATTTCTTGCCTGTTATTATTATTTTATTAATTTGAAGGTAATTATTTTATAATGGCAAAATTTAAAAATTTATATTTTGGAGGAAGGAGGTTTATCATTTTCTATAGCAACATCCACCACAATTCTAGCATAACTGTTGTTCTAGCTCCTGTAGAAATTCGTTTTCTCCTTAAGACTTTCTTAATTCCCTATTTTCCAATTTTCTAAGTTTCAGGTGCTTTTGTGAAAGAATATACTGTTTGCTTCCTCCGTACTTCCTTATGGAATGTAGGTTCCT
This sequence comes from Avahi laniger, assembly GCA_963575035.1. Taxonomy (NCBI): domain Eukaryota; kingdom Metazoa; phylum Chordata; class Mammalia; order Primates; family Indriidae; genus Avahi; species Avahi laniger. Next base: position 8,728 of record CAUYSK010027231.1, on the reverse strand, counting down.
AAAGAAAGAAACTTGCTTTATCTCAGTAATTACTTAAGGTTCTCATCTACTATCTCTTCTTTTTGCAATTCTACAACTTTAACTAGTTTGGTCCAGGAGCTCGGTATGTACCTGAAATCAAACTGTTGCATCTGTTGTGAGGCTCGTCTCTACAAAGTGCACCATTCAAAAAAGAGTGAAAAATCAAGTTCCAATCCCTTTGATAAAGATTACAAGCATTTACTGAAGTCTCTTGAACAGAGTGCCAGGAAATTTTACTGCGCAACGCAAAGCAAAACTTTCTAAAACAATTATTTACCTCTCCGTTTCCATAAGGTTCAATATTTTGCTGTATACAGCTAAGCACACTCTACTTCACCCCCCAAATCCTTCAATAGGTCTCCCCATCCTTACACTGGTTTTTCTCTCATACTTATATTTCCTCCCATTTCCTGGAAACTTCTTATTATAATCCAGTGCTATTAGTACTATTAGGTTATTAATTATAAAACATCCGATTTCCTTAAATACTAAATTTGACAGTTAATATCTCTAACATTTCACATCAACACTTCTTTTTTAATTTTTTTTGTGAAGGTACATCCTCATTCTTTCAAATGCCCAATTTGGCTTGTGATTATCTTTCAAAAGAATTTTAGAGCAATTTTTATGAAACCATTGATAAGTAAAAAATTCACGTTATTTTTGAATATGACTGCCATTGTGGAACCAACGCTGCACAGACAGCTTGAAATATCAATGAAGCATTTGGGAAGTATGTGGCTAATGAACACATAGTATGTGGATGGTTTGAGAAGTTCTGTTCTGGTGATTTTAGTCTTGAAAATGAGCCATGTGGGTGACCTGAGACCAAGGTGGATAATGATGAGCTAAAAGCTGTAGTGGAAGCGAATCCATCTCAACCTATGCATGAATTAGGAGCAAGGTTTGACATCACAATTCTAACAATATTGGACCATTTGAAACAAATGGGTAAGGTAAAGTACCTGGACAGATGAGTACCACATGGATTAAATGAGCATCAGAAGAGAAATCATCTCAAAGCTTGCCTTTCTTTGCTGTCACAACATGGGGAACCATTTCTACACACTGTTGTTACATGTGATGAAAAATGGATTCTTTTTGACAATCACAAGTGTTCGGCACAATGGTTGGATAAAGACAAAGTGCCAAAACATAGTCCAAAACTGAATATTCATCAAAAAGCTAATGGTGTCTGTTTGTTGGTCCAGTGCTGGTATTATCCACTACAGCTTCATGAAACCTGGTCAATTACTTAGAGCAGATGTCTACTGCAACCAATTGGATCAAATGATGAGGATGCTTATAATTAAGCACCCAAGATTGGTTAATAGAGACAGGCCAATCCTCTTGCAAGACATGTCTCACATACAACGCTGCTCAAACAACAGAGGCTAGACTTGGAAACTCTCTGTCATCCACCATATTCACCAGAGCTTGCACCAACTGACTATCACTTTTTCCAGGCTTTGGACCACTTCTTGCAAGGAAAAATATTCAATTTTCAACAATCTGTGGAAAACACCTTTCGTGATTTCATCACCACTTGCTCTCCAGGCTTCTTCTTCGCTGCTGGCATAAACAAGCTACCTATAAGACGGCAAAACCGTTTTGATAGTTTAGGTGCATACTTGGATTAATTTTACTGCTTCTTGTTTAAGACATAATGAACTAAACTTTTGATTCAAAATCAGACATATCATATTTAATGACCTAATACTTATGTTACCTTATACAGCATTAAACAATATAAAAAATTAAACCAACAAAAATTTTTCTTAAAAAAATGGAGTAAGGGGAGGGGAAAGAAGAGAAAAGGCTGCAGATATCTATATTAATTTTCAGTTTTTTCTGTATTCCCACACACAATATGCTTGCTTTTGACCAAGTTTGTCTCTGTATGTACATTTTTCTCAATTGTTCAGTTGCCAGCCTTTCTTCCAGGCTCTTTCATCTCTCTTTGCCTCTTTCCTCTACTACTCTTTCCTCCCCCTTTTTTTCTTTCTTTCCACTTGTATTTCATACAATTCACATGTAAGGTAATGGCCCACCACCATTTGAGAATTACTTTTGAGGCAGAAGGGAAGTATAGTTTATGGGTAAGCAGAATTGGAAACTGGAAAGATGGAGTGCATCGGCACACAAAGTGTGAGTGGAGTTTATGAAGGTGAGGGGTTTACAGAATGCCTTGAAGCAGGGAATGATTTTTCTTACAAAAGATCCCTACGCAAGCTCCTCTCTCTATCATTTCTTTAGGCTTCAAGTCTGTAGACATCCTAATTTGTGAAACCCGTCATCATGAATAATGTTGGCAGTGTTACTTCACCCAAGTGGCACATTTGAATTCTGACCTTTTTTTCTCTGAAAACGATGAATGAATCTAATGGTTGGTATTTTAGTCATTGAAGTGGGCTCATAGAGGCAAATTTGACTTTTTCTATGACTTCAAATCAGATTCTTAGGTGATTTCCTCTCATTCCAACCACAAGCATCCACATTCACTGAGACTGTTGTACCTACCATGTTCCAAGCACTATAATAAACACTATGTGTTTTACATGATCATCACATTTGAACCTTAGTTTGTAAATTTCAGATATTACCAACCTTACTGTTGTGTCTTCCACTTTGGATCTTCATCTGCCAGGAAACTGCACATATCTCCTATTTCTATTGACATTGCCTTTCTCATTTTTTCCCCTTGAAAGTGTCTCAGGTTTGATCAGTATTTTATAAAGTCAGCGATTTGTCTTCTCATTCAAAATGGCACAGTCATGTGATCTACTAAAAGCTCTTCTGTGGTAATTGATTTATCATTCTTATCATTTAATTCAGTACATAGGGCTGAAATTTTCATTTAATAGCTAAGTGCTTGAGAGAATTTCCTACATTAATGTACGGCTGTGGCAAGTTCTTAGAATTCTGAACTTACAAAATTGACAAAATATAATGTAGTCATTATGTGGTATGACTTTTCTGATGGAAATGTATTAATGAAGAATAATATATTTGGTTAGCCTTGTAAATATCTACAAATGAAATAAAAATAGAAATGAACCAAAAGAAATTACCTACCTCTTAAAGCAAGGAAAAAAGTTTTTAGCCTTAGGAAAATGTGAGGAAGATCAACTGTCAAAAAATGCTTTGAAGGGTCAATAGACATTTGACAGTAGACTAAGCAAAACATTTTCATCTAAATATTTTGGAAAATAGAAAATTCCTTTCACCTCTCTATTCCTTAGATTCCATATGACCATAATACAGGATAAATACAATCCATCTAATTCAATATTTAAGACAAACTGTTTTATGGGTTTTGTGGAATTTTTATTTCTATTTTTTCTATTTTTTTTGTTTATTTTCTATTATGACTCCTGTAAAGTACCACTAATGTTTAAAAACATTGACTATTTTCTTTCTTGCCATTTGACAAGGGTTTAGAAAAAAAATATGTCCCAGTTTGATAGAATCACATGTTTAGGCTATATGTTAAATATAATTTTTTGAAAACATTTTAATTTGACCAATTATTTTAAAAGTAGTTATAAACTTGGTACTAACAGTTTTCTGTGCAATATGTGTGGCAGCTTATGATTTAAAGAGACTTCTGGGGAACCATATTAAAGTACAAACACATCTCTTAGTGGCTTAGAAAAACAGGGTAAAAATGCAGAAATGTATATTATTTTACTTTCCTGATTCTGTTTTAGTATTTGTTAGGTATGAAACTACTCCCTTCATTATAAACACAGGGTCACAGAAGAAAACGTGTGCATTGGGTGATCAAACAAAAGATGAAAAAACACATCTTTGAAGTTTTAATTATAATGTTTCACATATGATTGTTGAAGAACAAAATAGTTAACTTTGCATTATAATTATAGAAATCATTTCTCGAAGAGGAATGTTCACTAATGGGATTCAGGACATGCTACCCCAAAACATGGCACCTTTTCATATTGAGTATTTTAAGCTAAAGCAAATTGAGAAAATCTCAGAAGCAGAAAGGTCTTTCTGACCTTCTCCTACTCTTCTCTCCTGAAGCAGGCAATAACAACTGATAAATGACCTTTCTCTGAAATAGGTCATTCCAGATGGTCCTCCTTATACCTAGCAGAAAAAGAATGTTCTTATCTCTGAAGGCACAGGAACACAGAGAAGAATCTAAGCAAACAGTTCTGCCCCCAAATTTACAATTTGTCCTCAATCATATCTGCATAAATGTCTGTAGCAATACAGTCTTCTCTGTTTCTTTGATGTCTTCATTTCTGAAGTCTCTTCTATCATGTAAAATCTTTGATAAATAAATTCATGTGCCTTTCTCTTGTTAATCTGTCTTTTGTTATAGGGGTCTCAGTCATGAACCTAGTAATGGGCAAGAAATGATATTTCTTTTCAATCTCTATATTACAAACAAAAATAATCATTTCAATAAGTATTTCATGTTTTAGAGAATTTCTTGAAAGTTTAACCTAACTTATTGCAAGGTGCACAGTTTTCAAATTTATAAAATCAAGATACTCCTTAAGATCTGCCAACCAAGCAACAGAAAAATCTATTTTTTCAAAATAGTTTTAAATACCCAGTGATGTTACAAAAACACAAAATGATCTTAATATGCTGGAAATTTAAATATAAAAAATAAAATCATAATGGTGTTTCTGTGTCATTAAAATAATGTTGAATGGTTAAGGCTTATATTAAAGAGGAGAATCTAACACATTTCCTTCATTTTAAAAGCACCAGCACCATTGATTATCAGATGACAATTTAGCAACAGCTGTTAAAAGAAAAGTTATAAGTGAATTTAAATTGTTGATATATCAGGATTTTAGAACTACTAGAGTATAGATATATACGATATTCAGTATATTCATGTATGTATGTGTACACATGTATACATACACATGCACATGGGGACACATACACATATATAATTATTTCTAAGAACCCCTTGCATGTTATTCCAGATTCTTGCCACGGTAAGGAGGAAGGAGAAGCATAGCTTAGTGAGAGAGTTCTCCAGGTGTAGTGTACACAGCTTCAGATATAAAACACATAGGCATCTGTGTCTGCATGGAACTGTTCTGCATCTTTGCTATTTGAAAGGACACCGTGATTGACACAATGATTAATATTAATTACACGTTTATGTCTAGAGAAAAAAATGCATTTAAAGTAAGGTATAAAAGAAAAAAAAACACTGGTCCAATTAGCAACTTTCTTTCTATATCAGTGTAATCTTCTACGAAGGTTCTTATAACTCATAGAAGACTATACTTCTACACGAACTCAATAGAGTCTTTGTTTGTTATTTGATGTGCTTATTATGTTCAAGTTTGTTCTGTAGCCATCCATGTCTCCACTGGCACTGTTACTATTTTTTCCTTTTCCAGAGATTTGTGGTCACATGTCTTAACTCCTTGCCTGAGGCCTGAAACACTTGGTAATTGCTTCTCTTAGTGGAAAGAGCTATACAAAATCAGCAAGCTAGTTGTTGGATGAATTTACAACAGTTAAAAGTAACATTCCCAAATAAGTGAAGCTAACAACTCTAGCAAGATGTTCTTTCCTTCCAGAAGCACAGTTTTCCTACTTGCAACGACTACTATCATACATTTTGTGGCTAATCAATTCAAAAAATCCCTTTCTGACTCACAGACATCTTATATTATTTTTCTTTGAAGGCTGAAGATTTTTCCTTTGGAATCTACTATCCTAACAGAAGTTTTGATATTTCAGTTTTTCAAAGCACTTTGTGTAAGTAAAACCTAAACAAACCAACAAAGACAACCCCACTTGCAAAACAGCACAATCAAACCTATTAAATATTTAATAATAATTATTTAACAATAATTATAGTTTCCTCAAAAAGTTAGAAAAGGTATGTCAATGAGATAGAATTCATGTTCCATCACAGTATTTCAATATTTTATGAAGTAAATAGTAATCCAGTTTCTTAATCTTTAAATTTCTTTGATATATATGTGAGCTGAATCAGATACAAAACAAAAACTCAGTAATTCAAGTGCAAAAATAATTTATGATGTGTTCATATCTATCTAGATTAATGGGTTCTATTATCTGTACCCTTTTCCAGTTTCTATGTTGTACTTACTTGTACCATGAATGATTTCAAGCTACCAGTGTTCATAACTGGAAAGAGATATGCACAACTGGCTCTTGAGAGAGAGTACTAGCTAGCATCAGCATTGCACAGATCTAAGTGATTATTCTTACATTTCATATACTTTGTAATATATTATGAACATATCAGCACAAAAAATTCACATATTATGAAAATGTCAACACAAAAAATTAAACTTATGACTCTAAGAACTTTTATTAATATAACTTAAAGATGTCTCAGTGTTTTAAATCAAAATCTTAACATGTGATAGCCTTTTATTTTCATAGAACTTCTTACTACCTGAAATTATAAATATTATTTATTGATGTTTGTCTGCCTCTTCATAACAAACTGAGGAATGTCACGAAAATTGAGACTACATCTGTTTTGTAGAATTGGTGTATCTAGTAACTACAACACTACCTAACATATCATGGGCCTTGCATTAGCATTGCTAAATAAATAAGTCAACCTTTTAAGTTAAAATACTAATATTTGGTTCCAAGTTAAATTAATAAATTTTATTTTATGAGTCATTAAAATTTTTATTTTATTTTAAAAAACTTGCTAATATAGATTTGGGTGGATATACACCTTATTGCTAATTTTTAATCTCACTTTTTATGCAAGTATCTCCTTTGTAAAGAATAGCTTTATATTTAATGAATAAACTCCTTTAACAGGCTATATATGCAATTTGTAAGCATACTCTAATGCCTACCTAAATAATAATATTTTGACAATAATTAAACTCCTAGAGAAATCATGCTGGGCCATATGACTGTGACACAGGAATAGGAGGGAGAAAAGAAGTAAATATCATTTATATTGTCACTTCAACATGAAGTTAATTTGGGCTTATTTAAAAATCTCTTAGCATTTTAAATTTAATACTAAGCTATGATATTTATTCTTTTTTTAATTCAGTTAAAATATTTATTTAGCATTTATTGTGTGGTGGTATTTAATGTATAGATACCATAGTGAAAAACACAAAATATTAACCTTAGAGGAAAATATTTAAAAAGTGAGATAGAATATTAACAGGGAAACAAACAAGTAAATAACAGTGATAGGGGCCCTGAGGATATATACAGTATATAGGGACAATTCTATATGTCTTAGATTGGTTGATCAGGGAAGTTTTCTGTATAGAGTGACATTTCAGAAGAGACCTAAAAAATATGAAGAAGTGGAGAAGCAGGTGGAGCAGTAGGTAGGAAGGCCTTCAGTTGGACTGAGTTTGGACTGCTCAGGGAGCAAAATGAATACCACTGTGCCTGGAGTGGTGAGGGAAAGGGGGAAGGGTGGTAGGAATTAAAGCCAGAGAACAGGTTGAGTGACTTCATTTAGGCTTCTGTGGGTCTTGTGAAGGAGCTTTGATTTTATCGTAAACGTAATACAGAACTTGTGGAGACTTACAAGAGATGAGTGATGAGAAGTGAAGTATGTTTAAAGATCTCTCTGACTACTATGTAGAGAATAGATGCTGGGGAAACAGGTGGTATCTGACACGGTTAGGAAGCTCTTGCAGATGACGGATGATAGACATGTCAGAAATCATTTTGAAAGTAGAGTTGCAAGGACTTGGTAATAGATTATTATAGGATATGATGGAAAAGGAAGTTAAGAATAGCTTCTAAATTTGGCCTGAGCAACTAGAAGATTTATAGTGCTGTTTACTGAATTGGGAACACTGGGATTGAGTAAATTATGCCCACTAGGTATTTACTATATGAATCTGCAGCTCAAGGAGGAACTCAGGGCTAAAGATTTATTCTTTGGAATCAATGACAATGATTTCAGATGTTATTTATAGCCTCAAGGCTGGTTGAAATCCTAGTGAGTGAAGAGAGCTAGAGAAGAGAAGAACCCAAGAACTGAGCACAGGAGCACTCCATCTTTTAGTGACCCAAACTAGCAGAAACATCTAACAAGTGACTAAAAAGTTGTAGACAGTAAGAAAGCCACTAGTATAATCTTCTAAAAGCCAAGAACAACTGAAAAATAACATAACAAAAAAACATGCTGCTGAAATTATTTCATAATGTAGAGAAGCAAGGAATCCTCCCCAACTTGTCCTATGAAGCCAATATCACCCTGATACCAAAGCCAAGAAAGGACACTACAATCAAAGAAAACTACAGACCAATATCTCTGATGAATATAAATGCAAAAATTCTCAATAAAATCTTAGCAAACTGAATTCAGTTACATATCAAAAAAATATTCTGCCACAGTCAAGTAGGCTTCATCCCAGAGATACAAGGATGGTTCGATGTGTGCAAATCTATAAATATGATTCACCACATAAACAGAAGCAAAAACAAAGACCATATGATCCTCTCAATAGATGCACAAAAAGCATTTGACAAAATTCAGCACCCTTTTTAAAGAACTCTTATGAAAATAGGCATAGATGGAATATATATCAATATTATAAAAGCCACATACAAAAAACGCACAGCCAACATCATAATGAATGTGGAAATACTGAAAGTCCTTCTTAGAACTGGAACCAGACAAAGTTGCCCACTGTCACCATTTCTGTTCAACATTGTGTTGGAAGTCCTAGTG
>CAUYSK010027230.1:0-14273 GCA_963575035.1 Avahi laniger | reverse complement strand
ACCCAGCTCTTCCTATCTTCTGCAGGGAACTGGCAAATGGTATGAATTACAAGACCTCCAGGTGACCGACATCCTTCCCCAGATGATCACGCTGTCAGAGGCTTACATTCAGGTGGGTTGGCCACAGCCTTGGTGAGTGCTGAATGGGGAAGTGTGGAGCCAGTGAGAGGAGTGGGCCCAGGCAGGAAGTGGGATTGGGTTAGAAGCTTGGTTGGAGAGCCGCATGCCTGTTGGGAGGTATTGAGGAATGAGGTGGGGTCAGATTACATGGCCCGCAAAGTCAAGTAGAGATTTTTCAGAAAAGAAGAGTAGAGAAGCATGGAAAATTTATGCATGAGCAAAAATCGTTGTGTTTATGGCATGGTTAGTGGTCTGGTTTCAAGGAGGATGAGCCTGAACTCATCTGGGAGGCTGGCTGGCAGTCATCCTTGAAGGTTTCCCCAGTGTTCCAGACAGAGTGAGCACTCTCCTTTGAACCCACAGCACTTTCCATGTGCCTTTTTTGGAATGTCAGCCATATTATTTTGGCTGTCTTCTCCATTGGATTGAGAGCGTATGGAGCACTGAATATCTCTGTCTTCTCTGTCTCTCTTTCTTTTTTTTTTTTTTGAGAAAGTCTTGCTCTGTCACCCCTGCTACAGTACAATGGTACGATCATAGCTCACTATAACTTCAAATTCCTGGGCTCAAGCGATCTTCCCATCTCAGCCTCCTGAGTAGATGGGACTAGAGACAGATGCCACCACGCTCAGCTAACTTTTTAATTTTTGCAGCAACGAGGTCTCGCTGTTACCTGGGCTGATCTCGAACTTCTGGGCTCAAGTGATCCTCCTGCCTCAGCCTCCCAAAATGCTGGAATTACAGGCATGAGCCACCACACTCGGCCTGTCTTTTCTTTTTGTATTAATGACAGCCCTAGTACCTGGGCAAAAGAAGAAAGATTGAGACTAAGAAAAGCCATAGCTTTGTAAAAGAGAAGAATAAAACCTCTCTTCGAGATAACTTTTCTCTCCTCAGTGCCTTTGTGTTCCTTTTGAGAAAGGAAGTTTGGAATGGGAAATTAAGAGGATGGGTGGAAAATGAAAATTGAATGAAAGGCAGTTTTCTGAAAGGTTATGAATCATTTTTATGTGATGTAGCAGATGTATAAGCGGGGTAATGGCTTGTCCATTGCCTGGCACAGAGTAAGTACTTGATACATGCCTGTTGACTGAATGCCTCCTAGACCAGCTCTTCAGTATCTGTTGTTTTCATTTCTTACAGATATGGAAGAGGCGAGATAATGATGAAACCAACCAGCAGGGGGCTTGAAAGAGGCATCTAGGGATTTGCTCCTGAGGATTCTGGCTGATAATGGTAAAGAACATACTGAAGCTGTAGCTGGTTGTAGACTGGCAGCTTCCCAGGGCCAGCCCAGTGTGTATGGTTCTGGCTACCAGAGTGTTGTCAGAAGAGCGCACCTGCCTGGGATGGCGCTGCATTGCCACCCCGCTGTTCTTAGATCAACTTATTGTAATTGACACACCTTTCTTCCCATCACGCTCCCTTCTAGCTTCAGGAGGGCAGCACTCTTTTCCAGATGTATGTAACTTCTGAGTAGTTGGGAGTAGCTGAAGGACAGATAATTAATTTCTTTGAAACGTCAAGCCCCGAGAGTCTAGGAATAAGCACGACGCTAGTAACATCTTTCTGTCCATTATAGTTAGATGGTTTTCCCATGGTTGTCCTCGTTTCCTGATGTGCTTTTTGGAATGGATTAAATATTTTCCTGTCTTTAACCCAGCCTCTTGTTTTTTATTCCTTATCTTTGGCTGTTGGCTAAGGGGGAGATTTATTTTCCTTTTTAATTTTCACAAACTCTTTACCCTACAATCTGTCATCTGGTGGACATCATGCTTGTCTCTTTCTGTCATCTTGTGGGTGGTGTGTCAGTTAAGATGCATTTGTTTCTGAGTAACAAAATAATCTGACTAAAAATGAGAGATTATTATTGTGCTTAACTAGAAGGCTGGAGGTGGGCAGTTTCGGCTGCAGTGCAGGTCTGTGTAAGGGAAGAGAGGAGAAAGGAAACTGGAAGAACTCACTGCAGTACAGTTCTGAGAAAGTGTCAGCCAGGCCAGTGGGAAGCCCCAGAGCAAATGGCCCCAGCAAGCTCAGTCACTGACTGTGGGCAGCCTGGAGGAGGTGTGGCCTTGGCCTGAGCACTGTGGCAGACGTGGAGGGGTGGGGAGTCTGAAGGCGCACCAGCGGGAGGCAGACAGCCAGCTACAGCAAATTCTCGTGCAGGCAGATAGGAGCTGTGCACCACTTCTTTTTTTTTTTAATGTTATAATCACTGTTTTTATTGTTTTGTCCAAATAACAATTGCATTGACAGAAAGAGAATATCTTAACAGGAGAAAAATGCTCTAAAGTAGGAATTAAATTAATTGAAAGAAAATGATACCTGCTGTACTTGGAAATTATAAGACTTTTTACAAGTCTTACCTAGGGCTGCCTAAGTCTTTGAACCAGTGACTCCTCTTATAATAGTTGTGTTGCTGACTTAATAAACAGCTATACTTGTGACTAAAATGGCAAGTGATAGTGGGTTTGGAATAGATCATTTTAAACCATGTTCATAAAAGAACATTCTTTTTAAATAGTTTAAGAATACATCAAATATAAAAAGGTAAAGTTCAACGCTGTGGCTTCACTTACCACTTTCCAGGAGATGACTCATAAGTAGATCTTAATTCCAGACTTCTCTAAACTCTTGAACTTTAGAACCCACTGCCTACTTGATATATTTTTAGGTGTCTTAAAGTCAACTCAAACTCAACACTGTTTAAAACGGAGCTTGTGAGCTTTCCTCTCAAACTTGACCCTTTTCCAGTGTTTTCTAGGTGAAGATTCCACCGACTGTCCAGTTATATAAGCTAGAAATTCATGCAGAAATCATCCTTTGTCTCCCCACTCCCCCGCCTTCCCTCATCTACTCTATTACCAAGCCCTTTCAATTTTACTTTGTAAGGATCTCTTGAACAACTTCCTCACTATTTTCATTCTCTGCCACCATCTAGCCTAAGCTTGTGCTGGCTTAGTCCAGGTCCAATCAGTCTGGGTCCAGTCAAGATACAGAAACTATATAATAATCTGATCAAGGAAAGTTTAATTTCAGTAACTATTAACTAAGGCAGAGGTTTGTAATAACAAGAGATTGGCTAGTAATAAGTAAAGGGAGCTGTAAAAAATGTAGAAAATAATAGATATAAAGAACAGCCACTACCTCTAGGGCCACATAGAGTGTCCAAGGCTGAGATTCACACCTTGCTGAAAATCTGTCCTCTGGATCTCTTTAAAAATCTGCTTTGTAGTGTTTTGGGGAAAGCTGTTCATGGGAGGTGTCTCACTGTAGGCACTCTGCTGTAGAACTGCCCGGGGAGGACAAAGTGCCAGGTAAAGCTTCCAGGTGTGAGTGCTGTGGGCTGCTGTGCGGTGCAGGAGCCAGGTGCTGGAGCACCTATGAGCCCTGCTGAGTCTCACTCTGTTGCCTGGGCTAGAGTGCCGTGGCGTTAGCCTAGCTCACAGCAACCTCAAAGTCCTGGGCTCAAGCGATCTTCCTGCCTCAGCCTCCCTAGTAGCTGGGACTACAGGTGTGCCACCACACCTGGCTAATTTTTCTATTTCTAGTAGAGATAGGGTCTCACTATTGCTCAGGCTGGTCTCGAACTCCTGAGCTCAAGCAATCCTTCCGCCTCAGCCTCCCAGAGTGCTAGGATTACAGGCGTGAGCCACTGCACCCAGCCTCAGTGCATTCTTAATACTCAGCCTCTCTTGGGTGACTAATCAGTGAACCTTCCGTTTTCCCTGGGAATGACTTACAGATTGCCCTATCGTGAGGAGAGGTGTTGGGGACTAAACTCTCTCTGGTCCTCCAGGTCTTGCCTGCTGGCTACCTTCTTGTGCCAGCATTCTACACCTCTCTGATTTCTGCTCATCTCAAGATTCACGAAATCTGTGACTGCTTTGTCCCCAACTACAGCCTCTTGTGGGCCCACCATCTTGTCCAGACCCAATTCTGACTGCCTCCTGGATCGTGGGTTGGCTGTTCTTCTGCAGCTACAGCAGGTGGGGGCCACTGTCTGTGAGGCAGTCCTCCCCAAGGCCGTTCTCCTCACCCTTTCTGATGTAGTGGAGGCAGGCTTCCCTTAAAGGCCTGCACCCTTGGAAAGTGAAGAAGGAGTCCCCTCCTCTTGGGCTGTAATCCCTTCTGGGGCTTCTTTTCCCCCCACCTTCCTCAGTGGGGGTTGTGCAGGATGCTGGCCACTTCTCAGGGGCCTTCCAATCTCCAGTGAAGCTGCTTCCTGCCAGTTCTCTCCTGCCAACTGGTCAACTCTCGATCTCCTAAAAAGCCTCATCTTCATTATCAGGCACTTATTCCCACTCTTGTTTTGGGGATAAACTATTAACGCCTCCCCTCCTTCAAGCTTTGGCTCTTCATCTTCCCAATCAAGCTTTTTTATTTTTATTTTTTAAAATTTAATTAACACCATTTTTTCTCGGAGAGCTGGGTTTTGTAATTGAAACAATGGTTTTCAAGAAAATAGCCTGCTATAGATTTATAAAAGTCTCCTTAAAAGTTCACATTGAGGGGCTGAGCACTTGTGCGTCTCATCGCTGCCTCAGGAGCAGATTGCACAGAAAGTTTTTCCTGGTGCTTCAGTGGTGGCCGTGTGGCGCCAGAGGGTGGGGAAAGGGACTCAAAAAGTCCCCGAGTTCAGTGTCACAATATACATCCTGCTGTAGTTCGCTCCTGGGATTGGTGGAACTGTAGGTGATTCCCACTCTTCCTTTTTGGTCTGTAGTTCCTGAATTTTCTACAATAAACGTGTATTTTTTTATAACGAAAAATATAATGACAAAAGTTCTTCTATAAATAAAGGGACATTTCTAAGCTTTTAGGTCTTTAATGCTAAGGTTTATTGGGCTTTTTATTTGTTCGTTTTGATTTTTTGGTACCCTAATGATCTCTCCTCACCACAGTGACTAGACTCTTTGCAAGGGGGAGGGTAGCGGCTGGGAGGCGAGGCTGGAAGCAGCGGTGAGGGAGAGGCCATGTGGACATCTCCTTCCTTGTTAAGGGAGAGCGTGAGGTAGGCCCCCGGCCCGCTGACTTCAGGGTGAGGCTGCAGCTCCTGCAGCACCTTATTAAAGGACAGTGTCTTTTTCCTTTTCGTATGAGAGAACAGGACTTTATTAGCATCGTTCCAGGCATTGTGTTACATAGGAACTGAACCTAAGCATGCACGACCCCAGCTGAGCTTTCAGCACATAAGTCACAGCAGAAATAGAATCACCCTTGGGATTTCAAATAAAAGTTGGAAGTTCACCTTTCGAAAAGATAAAAAGGAAACCCTTCTTTATACATTAAAGCGACAGCGCTCAGGCAGCAGAGCATTCCACGTACGAACATATGCTCAACCCCTTCCCACTGTGCTGGAGCACACATTGTCCCCTCTTGGCCATGCCAGGGTTTTCCTGGTTTTTTAAAAAAGCTTAATTTAAGGACTTCATAGGTCTATCTTTTATAGTACTTTATGTTCCCGTTTTTTGTTCTTACGAGTTTTTGATTTCATGAAAGTATTAGCAAATAACTGTAAAAGCCAATCTTTGAGCACACGAGGGTCGGTGTGAGGCAGGGCCCAGCTTCTGCCCTCTGTCCTCTGGGAGCTGCTGGAGGCCGTGGGAGCCAGGTGTGGCCGCGGTGGGCCCGGAGGCTGGCCCCAAGTGGCCCCAGAGGGTGCTGCCCTTGCAGCCATGAAGTGGCTCTGGCGTTGGGCTGTGGCTGGAGCTGCGGCAGACAAGGCGGACACGGGGCTGAGGGCACACGCTGGGGCTCGTGGTCCACTGGTACAGGTGATCTCGAGGAAGGGGGTGGGAGGGCGAGTGTGGGTCACAAGGCTTCTTTTCAGTGTGGGCAGCTGGTGGGGGTCAGGAGGTCCCAGAGCCCATCACACTTGGCTCCTCCTTTGCAGCTGAGGAGAAAGGGCCAGAGAGGGGCTGTGTGTGTATTTTGCCTGGGGACCCATGGCCAGTTAATGGCAGGGTTGGGCCCAGAGCCCAGGCCTCTCATGCCAACCCAATGGTCTTTCTGTTTCAACAAGGATGGCTGGGAGCCCTGGGAGCTGGGGAAAAGCAACTGTCCCGGTCCTGGGTGTCCCCAGCTGTCATTGGTGGAGGAGGGACACATTAAACTGGCCCCCATTGGACAGGTCTGAGTTGGGGCAGATAGCCCCTCCCCACTGTCCCACAGGGGCTTGTGACTCAGGGTTTCAGGAGCAGGGCTGGGCTTCCTGCCCCTCAGATAGAAGAGGTGGACCTGCATGTGAGCTCCAGCTGTAGCCCTTGCCCCTAGAATGTGTCTGGCCACAGGCACTCACTAAGTTTTTAAAAAACGAGCGAACAAATGAATACATGACCATCACGTTAGGGGCTGGCTCTGAGCAGAATTGTAGAAGTGGACCAAGTTTGTTCTTAAGGTCACCTCAAGCCCACTGTTGCTTCTGTCCTTCCCTCCCAGGGGCATTTCCTGGCCTCCAGGCACCTGGTCACAGAGGCTACATCTGACCCACCCCTCCATCCTGAGGTGCCACCTCTGACTTAGAAAATGACAGGGAAAGAGACATGTCTCAGGGTGTTGGAGTCTGATAATGGTGGAGTTCCTGGCATCTGAGGAGGAGACGCTTTGGGCAGCAAAGTGTGATTTCGCCTGAGCTCCATTAACGATTGGCTTTGGTCAAAATGTGTCAAATCCTGACTGTCAGGGAGTCCGGAGGATAAACTGTGAGGCTGAGGGCTGGGATAGGGCCAGGGGAGCTGGGACTCAGGCCTGGCACTCAGGGACAGGGATTCTGAGGAGAGGGGAGTGCTCAGGGTCCCAGAAGAGGTGCTTTCCTGATGGTGCCGCCAGAGGCACTCAGAAAGCTGTGCCATGAGAGGGAAGATGGAACAGCCAGCAGGAGTGGCCACCTCTTCCTGCCTGGGGAGCAGAAGGGCCTCCTGCCCTGATGGGTCATGACTTGCCCCTTTCCCCCCAATTGGGGGCCTGGACTCACCTGGACGGCTGAGTTCTCCTTAGAAGTGGGGGCTGAAGAGACACTGGAGAGGGCTGGACGAGGTTGTACACGCCCCCAGGGTCTGCACAGGGACAGCATTAGGGCCAGAGTCACCCTCAGCTCCCCATTCCCATCTCTGAGGGGGAGCTGGGGGTTCCTCCGGGAAGGGGCAGCTCTCACCCCCACCTGCTGCCCAGTGGGTGCTCTTGGTGTGACCTCATAGACCCCTAAGGCCCCGCGCCTTGGGGGTTTAGAGCCTGAGGATGTGGGATGTTTGCCCCAGAACACTTTGTAATCCCCCTCCTCCCCCCGCACACACACTGGCCGTGATCACAGCCCCATCCCATAGTGACGCCTTAGGCTGTCTCTGCCTTCCCATCCTCTTCCTCCTCCTTTCGGTTATGATTTCCCCTAGGCCACCCGGACTGCCTTTTGTACACGGAAACAGTGCGGGCCCTCCCTGTTTGGGTGGCGCACCTGGAGCTGCCCCAACCCAGGGCAGCTGGGCCTCCCGAGATCATGGCTCAGAGAGGGTGGGGGCTCTGGGAGCCCAGGGGAGTCCCAGGACCAGCTGGGAGGGCTGGGTGTACCTGGCAGGCGGCAAGGGTGTCCTGTCCCCTGGACACCAGGGCCAGCAGCTGGGGCGTGTGCTGCTCCACAAATTGCTCGCACTGAGGAAAGACAGACACGGCTTGGGGTGGACCAGGCCCGTTACAGCAGTCCTGGCCTCTCCGCCTCTCTGGGTCACTCAGCGCTCCCTCCCAGCTCCATGTCTAGGTCCTGCCATCAGCCCCTCTGGCTGCAAGTAAAACCTTTAACAAGCCGGAGCCGGCTGGCGTGGAAGGCTTCCCACAGAAAAGCCAGCGACATTGGAGATGGAGGGTCTTAAAACTCAGAGGGATAGAATCCTAGCCACCACCTCCCCTCACCCAAAATTTCAGTTCTAGAAGGAATCTTAAAGTTCGTCTGGTCCTTGAGACCGGACGTGAGTGGGGAGGACGGTGCCGAAAGCTGCCTCCCGGGACAGCATCGGCCGGCTGGCCTTGGCACATCGTCTTGCTTTCGGCAGGGAATTTCCTGTCACTGACTCTGAGTACAGGCAAGGGTCCTGTACTTCAGGCCCTGTCCTTTTGCAGGTGCGTTTGTCCCCAGTGAGTCACAGCTTGAGGAGGGTGGGGCAGGGACAGGACTGTGACCTCGGGGAGGCCAGGCCCTGCCTCTGCTCCAGGCAGCCCCGGCGTTATTCAACTCCTGGTCATACCCAGGCCAGTGGGACTCAGCAGGGGCTTATTCAGCCCTTGATGGGGACCTGCTGGTCCTCTGGAACCCACAGCTCCACAGGTCACCCCTGATCCTTAGCAGGTCTTGCCTTAAGTTATAGTCCTGCCATTGTCTGACCCATGTGCTTTTTGCCTGTCTGGGCTCCAGTCCGGCCCACCTGTGTCTGGCTGCAAAGCCTCTCCTGGGCTCAGCCTTCCACCATGCATAGACCATGAGTCCCTCTGTTCCCGTTCCCCACCTTTTGCCTGTCCACCCAGGAGCCGAGGCAGGCCTGGCGCATGGCCTGTGGCATGGCCTGCTCGCTGCTGTTCCTGGCCCAGGTGGCCACAGACATGCAGAGGCGGCACTCAGAGTCTTGCGGCAGCCATTCTCCTGTCAGGGACCCCAGAGCGGCGAGGGCTAGAGAGAAAACAGTCAGGGCTGCCCTGCAGATGTGTTTGGTTCCCATCATGTGGGGCCAGGGCAGGGGGAGGAGGAGAGTGGGCAGTGGGCCGAGGTGGGGGCAGCAGGCTTACCTGGGCCAGCACCGTCCTCGCTGGAGCACCGGAGGACAAGGCCGCAGACCAGCTGGGGCACCACACGGCCCAGCAACGCGTCCAGGAAGATGACAGTGTAGCGCTCGGCCAGGCACTGGCAGATGCCTCCCACCACCAGGGGTACCACGTGGCATACCTGGGCCACAGCCACGGCCAGCACACCCTGGGGCAGGGGCAGAGAGAGGGCAGCATGGGACCTTCCCTTGGTAAAGTCCACATGCCCTCATCCCCTCCTAGAGGGGAGAGTAAGGCTGTTTATGGATCGGAGAGTCCAGGGGACTCGGGGGACTCACCTGGAGTCACTGAGTGCAGGAGCCGGCCATGGAGCTAGGTCTCCAAAGGCTGCAGACTGGCTGGGAGCATGGCTAGCCCAGAAAGGTGGGCCTCACTGAGGCCACACGGCAGCCTGGCCAGAGCTAGGACCAGAAGCTGTCTTCTCCCTCCTGACCCGGGGCTTGCTCTGCTTTCCCACAGGTGGGTCAGCTGCAATCTGACTCCTGCAGCCAACATGTCCCTGGTATTTTTATTTGCTCTGCTAACTTTTTCTATTTTTAGTAGAGATGGGGTCTCCTCTTGCTCAGGCTGGTCTCAAACTCCTGAGCTCAAGCGATCCTTCTGCCTCGGCTTCCCAGAGTGCTAGGATTACAGGTGTGAGCCACTGTGCCCGGCCCATGTCCCTGGTTTTAGGAGCCCCTGGGGAAGTTTCTCTACCCTACCCTGCGTCCGTCCAAACACAATCTCCGAGCTGAAAGGCAAGGAGAGAGGTAGCAAGCTCACGGCTCTTTCCTTCACCCCATCACTCCTTCACACGTGCGCCAGGCCGCCCTGCGCCTCCTGCAGGCCCAGCTGTCCCCAGTGCTGGGAGGGGGGCGGTAAGAGCAGGGCCAGGGAAGTGAGTGTACTTGTCCTTGTGTGATTCGCCCGGTGGGTGCACTGCACCGATTGTACGCGGGGCCTGCCCGCCTCACTAGTGCTTCTCACCCCTGCACTGTCCTCTCTCTCCTGCCCTCACTCACCTGCCTCACCACCTCTGCTCACCTTCCCTGAGAAACTTCTTGACATGTTTTCAGTACTTGCTGCTCTACTTCCTCCCTCCCAATCTCCACTGGGGCTTCTGCCCCCACGGCTCCTCCAAAACCACTCTCAGGGTCACCACTACATCTTGCCAAACCCATCTTGCTTGGTCTCTGGGCCGAGGTGAAAGCCCTCCTCCTCGAAATGCTCTCTTCCCTGTCTTCCCTTGGTTTCCATGGTTCCCACCTCGCTGGCTGCTCCTCCCCAGGCTCCTTGGCTGCGTGTCCCTTTGCGGACTCCTTCCCACCCTGCCCACTCTCTGTCCCTTGCGTTTCAATCTGGCCCAGAAGCCAGAGACTCTCAGACTGAGATCGCCAGATGGACCTTCCCCCCAGGCTTGGCTCTCAGGGGCCTGCCGACTCCCCTGTCCTCCGGCGCGGCCCGCAGGCAGCTGGAACTCCGCAGGGCCAGGAGAGATCTCTGTTTTTCTGCTTGAACCTGTTTCTTCTCAAGTTGCCCTGTCTCCACTGCCGCCATTACCAGAGAGCCAGCTGTAGCCACAGCTGTAGGTGTCATTGCGGATTCCTCCTTGTCCTCACTCCCAGGCCCATCCGTCCCCAGTTGCTGGCCAGCCCACCTCCCTGTGTCCCCGGTGCCCCCCTGAGCTCCATCCCTGTCCCCAGCACCCGTCACTGTGGTTTCTGTGGAATCTCCTCATGGATCTCCTGCTTTCATGCTTGTCTCCCCGCTGCCCAAACGCTGCAATCTCTGTCAACTGCATTCAGAATACAGCCTCAAGTTCCTTAACTTGGCTTGGAAAGCCCTCTCTCCTTCTGCCGGGCAGAGCACTGGCTCCCCCCTCAAGCCTGCGGAGCTCACTCTGGATGGAGGCTGTGGCCGTCAGGGCCTTGTCCTCTTGGTCTCAGCTTGATCGTCACCTCCTCAGAGACTCTCCTTGACCCAGCAGCCTAATACCTGCCGCCCTGGCCGTCCCCTCATCCCGCGTGAATCCTCTGCTTCGTGCTCACGGCCACCTGGAGACTCCCGACCACGTGCAGGCCTGGGGCAGGCAGGGGCCTCGGGTGCCCGCATGAGCCCTGGGTGCCCTGTGGCCTGTAGGATCCCATCCGGGAAGGGCTGGGGGTGGGGCTTCTCCTCATTGGGGCCCCTTTTGGGGGCAGGGTGGCTCTGGGCTGGCAGGGCATCGGGTGGTGGCCACCACAGGTCTGGAAGACGCCAAGTTCAACACGGGCAGGAACGGGGAGTCTATCTGTGGAAATTCTCCTTTTGAAAAATTAAAGCATATTTTCTACAGAGACAGCTGGGGATTCTTCTTCCTCAGATGGTGAGCTGCCAGAGGACAAGGCTGGCTGTCACCCATTTTTGTACTTTGGCACCTGGCACAGTGCCTGCCATATGGCAGGGGCTTAACGTTTGTTGAATGAACTCTTGGCCTGGCACCAATAGGCCTGAGCCTGGGCCTCGGGGTCCCCTGGGTGGGGCAGTGCACAGTGGCTCCCCTCCCAACTCCTGGTAGCCAGCTGGGCCTGACAGGGGTGTGAGCTGTGGGGACTGGAGCTGCTGGGGATGCTCCAAGCTCCATGTGGCCCTGGACGCCTCACCTTGGGAATCACAGCTTGGACCCGCTTGATCAGAGTCTTGCAGAGCCAGCAGAAGGGGAGAGGGATGGGGAACTGCTGCTCGGAGAGATCCTGGGGGGAGAGCAGGGTGGAGGCCAGGCTGGGCGCTGGGAGAAGCATCCTCCAGACTCTGCCTCCCCTGCCTCCCCACTTCTCTCCCTCCTGCCTTAGACCCTTCCCAGGGCCTTTGTGGGATCCCACTACCTAGCTGTGAGCACCTCCCTCACCTGTGTGTGAGGCCCAGGCCTTGCCCGGATGGCCCCAGGCAGCACAGGGAGGACCAGTTGGCTCAGCAGAGGGCCTGGCATCCCCAGCTCCTGCTCTGGTATCCCCAGCTCCTGCTCCAGTGTCCCCAGCTCCTGCTCCGGTGTCCCTGGCTCCTGAATCGGCTCCGGCTGCCTGGGTGTGCACAGGCTGAGGTGCTCACAGATGGCCTTTGGGTTCTAGGGCATGGCGCAGGGGGCGGGTATTAGGTTCTGGGAAGGAGCCACCCCTGCTCAGGCTGGCCCAAGGGCTCAGGGCCCAGGGCCACTGGAATGGGGGGCGCAGGATGGGTGGGGGTGCCATGGTTTAGAGCTCCATGGCGGGGACAAAAGGCAGAGATGGGGTTGTGTGGGGATTAGCGGGGAGGTGGCTGGGAAAATGTGTGAATATGTATTTGTTAGAATGAATAAGCATGTAAGCGCGTGTGTGTGCGTGAGTGTGCAGGCCCGCCGTGTGCACCTGAGCAGGTGGGGCTCTGATCCTGGTGCCTGGCTGAAGGGCACTTAGTTTCCTGGGCCCATTGTGGGCAGGGTGTGTATATGTGTGGCCAGTTGGGGTGCTCTGTGTGTGTGTGTGTGTGTGTGTGTGTGTGTGTGTGTGTGTAGGGCTGGGTGCTGTGTGGGGGTCACTCTGGGTGTGGTGGGCGTGGGCCCTGCGTGGGGAGTCAGGCAAGGGCAAGCTCATGGCTCATGGCTCACGATCTGGCTCTGGAAGTAGTCGATGACCAGGGGGAAGTAGACATCGAGCACATGGCGGCACCGGGGCACCAGCAGCTTCAAGGGGAGGACGTCACACTCCTGCTCCAGAAACTTCTGAGTTTTGTTCTGGGAGGACAGAGATGGGGCTGTCAGCCTGGCCTCTCTGTGATCTTCCCCTGCCAGAGTCCCTGGACGCAGGGCCACCACCAGGGCAGACTGGCCCTTCTCCCAGGCCACCGGCATTCAGGGTGCCAAGGCATTAAATAGCTGGGCACATGCAGGGCCCCCATCCCCCAGGAAAGACTGTCTCTGGCTCTGCTGCTGAGCGCAGGCCCTGGAGGAGCCTGGAGTCCCTGGAAAAGCCAGGCCTCACCCTCAGCCTGGAAGAGGCCCCTTCAGGAGACTCACTCCTTCCCTGCTCTGTCCCTCATCTCTTGGGCCCCAAGCTTCCCCCAGCATCTGGGCCTCATCACCTGGAAAATGGCCTCCTTGGTCATCTTAGTGAGGATATGGACGATGTCCTCGCACTCTCGGCACAGGTCATCCTGGGAAGGGGCCCCAAGGTGGGGGGTTACATGAGGGGGGTCATGCCCTCAGCTCCAGTGGGCAGGCTCTCTCAGGCAGGGGCTGCCGGGACACTAGCCCATCCCACCCACCTATCCCATTTCATCTCAACCATCCCCCCGCCGTGGGGCTCCAACCCCCTCAGGCTCATCCAGAACCCACCCAGCACCCTCCATCCCAGGCCCCCAGTTGCCGTTCATCCTTGGTGGTACTCACGGCTCCCACGTGTCCCCAGACCTCCTGCAGACAGTGCCCCAGGGCTCTGCACTGCAACGCTTGCTCCAGACTTTGGCACCAGAACTCGGGGCCCTGGGCACAGGCCAGGGATGGGGCAGCCCAGACAGCTGCAGTTTGGGACCAGAGCAACCTTAGCCAGGATCCAGGCTACACACCGGGCATCGTGACTCCACCCAACCTCTAAACCCAATTGTCCTGGGAATGCACGGCCATTAGACACGCTGGAGTCAGACAGCTCTGGGTTCCCCCTGCTTCCAGTACCCACCGGCTACGTGACCCTGGACAAGCCCTGGAGCCTCTCTGAGCCCTGGCTGCCTTGTCTTTAAGATGAGAATCATGTATGGACTTGGGGTAACGCCTAGCACAGAGCAGGTGCTCTGTAAGCGGCGGGGCTGCCTGTGACAGGGAGGCCGGGGGACTCACCAGTGTCCAGGCCACAGAATGTGGGCAACAGCAGCCACAGCAGCAGGTGTGACTTGGCCATGACACCTTGGAAGCCTGGGCGCCTGCTTGGGGTAGGGGCCTTTATAGTTGGGGGCGGGGCCCGGGGGCAGGGCTTGGGGGGGAGCAACAGGGACTCTGTGTTTGTCTTTGCCCTGGAGAGTCCTCCAGGGGCTTTGATCTTACCTCTTCCCAGCAGGGACACTCCTGCGGGCCCTGCCCTTGTCCTGGCTGATGGCCATTCCTCCTCCCCTTGCCCCCTGCCCTAACTCCTACAACTTCCTCCCCCCAGGGATCTTTTTTTTTTTTTTTGAGACAGAGTCTCACTGTGTTGCCCAGGTAGAGTGCCGTGGTGTCATCCTAGCTCACAGCAACCTCAAACTCCTGGGCTCAAGCAATCCTCCTGCCTCAGCCTCCCGAGTAGCTGGGACTACAGGCATGCACCACCATGCCTGGCTAATTTTTTCTATATATTTTTAGTTGTCCAATTAATTTCTTTCTA
>CAUYSK010027229.1:0-14549 GCA_963575035.1 Avahi laniger | reverse complement strand
GCATAAGTGATATATTAATATATTCTTATCTCAGAGCATTTCTCTTGACAGGTGCACTGCCTGGTGCTTTATCCATTAGGAAGAATTCCCCTCATCCCTATCTTTCAGGGACACCCCTGAGTGGGACTGCACTCTTGTAGTGTACTAATAGTCTGTTTTCGGGTTGC
Source organism: Avahi laniger (assembly GCA_963575035.1). Taxonomy (NCBI): domain Eukaryota; kingdom Metazoa; phylum Chordata; class Mammalia; order Primates; family Indriidae; genus Avahi; species Avahi laniger. The sequence goes on along the minus strand of CAUYSK010027229.1, from coordinate 14,382 downwards.
TACTACATTCAGATCTTACCTATCCAAAAACCAAATCAGCTTTTCTCCTCACCCCACACTGCCACACATGTAAGCTAAGGGTGAGGCATCAGTGCAAGACTGGTAGGTGACAGAGGAGTTTGGGCCATCTACTCACACAGCTTATTTGTGCTCTCTGGCTCTGCCAATGCTTGATCCCAGATGTATCATTTTTTTTTCCTTATGAGTGTTGGTGGGCCTGCCTGACTTCATGACTTGGGGAGGGTCTATCAGAACTCATAATGGGCAGTTCTGGCAGAATGGACATCTGACATTCCATAGTCAGATGCTCTGTTTCTACCATGAACCAGTAGCACACCAGGAGCTATTTGTCTGAAGGTGTATAGTTCTCTGCTGCAGATAGTTCGCCTTGCTTCCAAATCCTAGGGGTCTATTGCGTTTTCCTATGCAAGCTTGCCATAAAATCTACACAGCATTTTTGCTATCAGTGATACCTCCTATACCACAGACTCTGCCACATCATGTGACCCAAATCACAGAGCTGCTTGCACTAAAGCCTGGTCCTGATGCACAGCCCTTTCCTGCTCTAGACCCTGCCCAGAGCTGGTTGACTTTTGCTTCACCTGGTACCTGGGCTGGAGCAGTATTTGAAGTGTGAAATATGCTGTTTCCAGAACGAGAAGAGGCTTATTGGATGTGTGCTTCCTTCTTAGTGATGGGAAATGCAAGTTACATTTACTTTGTCCTTTACTTTGAAGGGCATGTCCTAGCATACCCCAGCCTAGTGAACCTCTAAAAACTTCTCTGATCAGCAAGTCTCTGAATCTTCAGCGTTTTTTAATCTTCTACCTTCAGAGCATATATGCCTAGCCAAGGCCTCCAGTGTACTTGCTACATCTTTTCCATTTGGTCTGATTAGCATGATGTCATAAATGCAGCAAACCAATGAGAAGTTCTACAAAATGTCCAGATAGTCCAGGTCCTTTTGGACTCTACATGTCAGCAGATGGGAGAATCTACACAGCCCTGAGGCAAGGCTGTAAATGTAAAGTTTTATTCCTCCCAAGTGAATATATTTCTGATCTTCTTTACTGACAGACAGGGATGGAAATGAACACATGAACACACAAGATAAATGGCTTCATAACACATTCTTGAGGCTACGTTAAAGACATCACACCTGGCACAGCAGCTGCCATTGGGGCAACTGCTTAGTTGATAGAGCAGTAGTCTACTGTCATCCTCCAGGTTTTCGTAGGGGCTAGATTGATGAATTACTGAAGACCATAACCCCTGTATGCTTTAGGTCTTCATGATCACTCTAATCACTGTGATCCCACCCCCATTTTTTAATTTATTATCTTGCCTTGAGGGAATGTATCAGAAGCTTCTACATGGTCTTCCCCACTACACTAGTTCTCCCTCCACAAGTCAAGCAAACAATGGATGGTTCTGCCAACTACAACATACGTTCATTCCTATTATAAATTGGAATGTACATATTTGGGAACTATGGAAATGACCCACTGTGAATCATACCTAGGCCAGTGTTACATTTACTACCTTGCTTCTATATGAACCCCCTTCTAAAGGGGGACCATGACAGCACTCTTGAGTTTCTAACAAATACAAACTCTGAGTTGGAGATTCACACATAGAAAGCTTATTGAAACTTTAGTATCAGTACCTGTGTGGGACAAAGAACGATCAGGCAGAGGATAAGCAGAACTCCGATTCAGTCATAACAAAGGCTTCAGCAGATTCCACAGGGCTCTCTGCATCTGAGATGGTCCTTCAAACTTGCCTTGTCTTTAGGCATATGGACTAGGCTTTTATATACCCATAGTGATGAATTATAAAAAGCAACTGTCTCCAGGAAGAAGCACAGCCTTGGAATGATGGTTCTCTTCAGCTGAGGATCAGGCCTGGAGAAGGACTCAGCTGAGAGCCATTGGCCATTCATTAGCTGCCAATACTCCCTACAGCTGGGAAAATTACTGCCTCAGTTCTGACAGGGGACTATAGGCGGTTGACCACAGCATCCACTACATATGTGCAACTAAAATTCTCAGGTGTTTTCTATTGAAGTTTTATTAACCAAGTCTCACTCATCTTGACCTTTTGAAGTAGATTTTTGGAGCCAGTGCTGGATCTTGTATTTGTCATCTATTTACCTAGTCAGTTTTATCCTAGCGTTCTAGCCTGCTAAGTCACTTTGAATTTTAATTATGATGTCTACTGTCTTAGACTTCCTTTGATATTTGAATTATCTTCAAATGGAAGACGACATGTTATTGACAGGCTGTCATGTTATTGACAGACTGAATCCTTAGAGTCAAAGTCACATGATATTTGCAGGACTTGCACAGGCTATGTCACACATGCTGTCAGCATCCACAAATACAGTTATTGTCATCTGGCCCACAAGTTACTTTCATATCAAGGACAATACGAAAGATCCATGAAATGTTTTGTCAAATTCAAAATTTACCATTATATCAGTTAGAATATCTTTGCTCCAAATATCAGAAAACCCTGACTCAAATCTTCTTAAACAATGAGAAAGTTTATTATCACTTATGAAGAAGTCTGTAGGAAGTATGAGCTTCAGGCTGGTGAATTCAGTGGCTTAGCAATGTCATCATGGATTCAAGCTCTTGCCATCTCTCCCATCTCCCCAGAAGACTACTTCACTCCCAGGCTGACTCCCCACCGCACACTTCCATGGGTACACTGTAATGATGGAGCAGTTCCAGGAGTTATATCTGATACAACAACGTCCAGCAGCAGCAGAACCACTCTTCTCACGTCATTTCTTTGCCAGATAACCCCAGAAGACTTCCCGCTGTGGCCTATTAACCAGGATTAAAGCACAGCAGCAATCCATCCTGGCAAGATGAATGGAACACTATGATTGGATTAGCATTAAATTAATCATTTGCAGTGGAATAGACATCAAGGTTTGCTTACTGATCTCTAGTTGATAGATTCTAATCTGGTCCCCCTTGTGAAAAAATTTCGGCCTTCAGGCACCTCTTCCATTTGCTGTAATTCCCAACAGATTATTGATAGAGGCTCTGAGAACCCGTCTACACTGCACATTATTTCAATTTCCTAGCATTTAATAAACTTAAATCCACTTACAGAGGTTTCCTATTTTCTTACTTTCTCACCTATGTGGGACTTCAAGTCTCACTGCATCTTCCTTTCAAAATTGAAGGTGGTACCTCCTTGTGTCTCTTTCCTCTGCCTCCTGCAACTGAAAGTTGGCTTTCATTTTCCCCATATCCCCTACAGAGCCAAGCTGAGTTCCATCATCTGTTTCAATAAGAGACCTACTCACACCAAGCAATTAATAAGTCTTAGTAGAATTATCCAAGATTTTCACAGTTTTGTGGCTGAAAGAAAAAAAAAATAGAAAAGAAAAGGAATTATCCAAGATTTGAGCAGAGTGGGGAAGACGGGTAGCAGGTCACTATCTTGCTGGTTTTGTCTCTCTCCTGTCTCTCTTCCTCACTACCTTTCTCCCAAACATGACCTGGGAGCTCCTAAGTCTTCTCCAATTCTTGGTGACCAAGCTCTGGGGATCTCCATCCCTTTCCCAAGTAGTCTAATACCAATGGACTCCTTCCACGCAGATACACTGTCTCTCTGAGAGAAATACCATTTTCTCCATCTTGTTACAACGACTTTTTGCACCTTGGAGAAGACAGAAGTAAAATAAACAACAGAAGAAAGTAAGAACTGGTTAACTTCTGTTAACATCTCACTACCTCACTTACTCACAGAGCAGGGTGCTCCATGTTTGCGCTTCTCCTTACCCTAAGCCTTTAGTGCTTTTCGTATAGCTCAGCTCATTCCTGCCTTTAGCTTCCTTTATTCTGTTCTTCAAGGTTCATGACAGTCTTTTGTGTTCCAGCTTATCTATAATCCTCTCCCTTTGCCTTTTGTTCATGTCCTTTTAAAAGTCTGAGCTCCGCAGAGAGCTCCCTGTACAACCACCTCCTTTCGCTGTCTCCCCCTTTATGACTGGAATTATTTCCTATTATATTATAATCAGGATTTTATTGTTTAAATCTCCCACCTCTCCCAAGTCATTTTCTTTTCTAACGGTCTCACATCACAGCATCACACCTGTGGTAAATACTCTTTTGAAGTGAAGAGTTAATTTGTAATGCAAATAATTACTTCTTTATCTCATTTTCAAGTAAGAATTTTCATATATCAAATTTTCATAAAGATAAATTAGGGGCAAATTATTTCACACCTTTTCCTTCTTTGTCACTGACTCTCCTTTCCCCTCCCACTTTCCTTCTGTCCTTTTCCCCTCTGGTTGTTCCCTGCCTCCTTCCAGGATTGGTATAAACCCTCTGGGTCTCTCTCTCAGGCTCTGCATTTACTGAGCTGAAATCCTTCCTGCTCATAGATTGGAGGGAACCTTTGTCACACTAGGCAAACTCACCTACCACCTGTCTCCAGAGAACTCCATGAGTGGAGCCAAGAAAAGAAAGCACTTCTGCAGGGCATTGGCTGTGTTGTAACACTGACAGCTGGGCATTTCCATTTCCTAACAGTCCTGCTTTTATCAACTTCAGTTAAAGTCCAGCTTCTTTAGCTGACAAACTCTAAGGAGTAAACCTCTCTACGTCCCAGCTTTCTTAGGAGTAAAATGAGAGCAATGATATCTGTCCCGTCAACTTTACAGAGTTGTTGGGAGAAAGTATGTAAGAAAGTATAAATTGGAAAGCATGATTCATATATAAAAGAATGTCCACTACTTATGCTTCATCACAGGCATGTCACCTGAAAATATGAAAGACAGAATTTTTGAACATGAAGCTGAAGAGAAAAAAAAAATTGTCTTTAGGGAGGATTTTGAACCAGGAACACTCAGTTTTTTAAATCAAGAACTGCCCTATCCCCACTCACACGGGGAGAAAGGAAAGGCCGGGTAAGTGGGCATGCTTCATGAGATAAAAATGTAACTGTCCTCCTAACTGACTTATTTTGCTGTTGAAAATACTACAAAGACAAAGCCATCGAGACGACGGAGATGGAGGAGAGTGGAAAGAAGGGCAGGGCTTGCTCAGGATTTGCAAAGGGAGGTAAACCGGGCGAGCAGAGGTTCTGTGAGATAAGCAAAGTTGTCCTATGTAGAGTCGAAATAGAAAAGAAAAAAATGCTCTAATGAGAGAAAATAAATTAAATTATGCTTTAGAAAGAGCAGAGAGAAACTGTGAGATACCTGTTAATGAGAAAGAAAGAATTCATTAAGAAGCTAGAAAGAAGAGTAAATCCTTTCAATCCAGAAGAAAACAAAAGCTTGCCTGCTAACTCCATGGCACCGTCTCTCCACTCACACCCACCACATGCAAACCTTTCTCAGGTTTCACCTTGAGGATGTGTAGGAGAAATTTCAACATTCTTGAATTATTCATTTCATAATGTCAATTGATGAGCAACATCACGGGGGTAGAAATCACAATATGAGTTTTGTTTCCTGTCAGGAAAAAAAACAGGAAGAACAAATAAGTAGTTGTTTTTGTTGGGCTCCCCTGGTGATTACACACATAGGACCTCATGCTAACTCACAAAGGGGAGACAGAGAACCAAGAGAGGAGAACTGGAGCACCCGACTGGCAGAAACACTAAATTCTGCAACCTGGATGTGGTTCATGAGAGTAAAAATGTCATCTAATTAGATAATTTATTTCACTTTTGAATTTTTTTTTTTTTAGAAAGTAGTAAGGTTTTTTATTGTCAACATGAGAGATCATAACAGAAGACACAAATAAATTATCGTTCTGATAATTTTAGAGTCTAGGGCATTTCTGTGGAAGGGTCAGCTCTTTAGGTACTGATAGATAAAATACCATCCAAAACATGGCCAGATGTGGTAGCTCATGCTTGTAATCCTAGCACTCTGGGAGGCTGAGGTGGGAGGGTTGCTTGAGGTCAGAAATTCAAGACCAACATGAGCAAAAGTGAGACCCTGCCTCTACTAAAAATAGAAAAATTAGCCAGGTATGGTGGCGCATGCCTGTAATCCCAACTACCCGGGAGGCTGAGGCAGGAGGTTGCTTGAGCCCAGGAGTTTGAGGTTGCTGTGAGCTAGGCTGATGCCATGGCACTCTAGCCCAGGCAACAGAGTGAGACTCTGTTTCAAAAATAAATTAATAAAATAAAATACTATCCAAAACAAAAAGCAAGCACTTGAGACACTGTTCAAGACAACGACTGAGCATGTGCACAGTGAGAAGGAATAAAAAGGCAGTTTCCCTATTTTCTTTCCTCGGTAAGATATGTGTTGCATGAAGGTCTGAGGCTCATTTTGGTGACAAATGCTTTCATACAGAAAATTTTGAACTCTCCCATCTCCTCACCCTAAAAAGTTTCAGGCCCTGACCTGATGATGAACAAGGAAATCAAAATAAGGTGACACTACTTTCACATGAACTCAAGACTATAATCTAATTGTAATTACCATCTTTACTTAAAAAGTTTAACATCCACTTATCTATAAAAAATCAATAGACTGAATTTTCTCCCTTAGAAAGTTTTCAACCAAATTGGAGTTAGATTAATCTCACATTAAAGTGTAAGAAAGGATATGCAAAGATATGTTCTGTGGCATAAAAAACCAGTATCCCTCCAACAGCACTGGCCCAAGAGGTATCACATGAAGAACTGGCCGTAGGACAAAGTGATCCATTAAGTCTACCAAAATGCAAAAAAAAATTCCAGTTTAAGCCTGGAAAAGGTGGTCCCTGCCAGGCCTGCTTTTATTTGTACCCAGGTCTCAAACAGATCCTAGATCCACCTACCTGACAAGGCTGGCACACAGCACCAGCACAGTCAAGAGGCCCAAAGTTGTCTCAACTAGTCAGTGAGCACCTCTATGCCATGATTTGTCAGCGCTCACATTGACATTGGTAAAAGAATCAAGAAGCCTGAGTATTTGGAACAGAACAAACATTTATTATCTAGTAAGGAATGATTAAGTTTGTGCCTTGGGTAAATGATGCCAGAATAGATAACGAGGTCCCACATATACCACTGCTGAGATTTAATCTAACCTTAAAGCAATAAAAAATGTCTTCTTCCACACAGCAAGTACAAACTTTGCCTTCATGTTTCTCAAAAACCAATTATGTCTCCGGCTCTAGCCTCAGTTTAAGAGGTTTTCTAAAAATATGTCTTTCCTATGTTGGAACAAAAGTAAAAGGGAAGTCTGGCACAAGAAACCCTCTGTCTAGAGTCCCTGGAATAGAAAGAGCTCTAGAAGCCAATGGTGTGATCACATTCTAGTCACAGGGTTTGAGATTATTGGTCTGTGGGGGTTGTTTCTTCCCTTCTTTCATTGGGATGTCCATCTTGGGTGGCTTGAAGATTGCTGGATCTTCAGCCATTCTAGTGGCCTGGGCTGGGATCAGTTCTACTGGAGAGGGTTTCTGGGCTCCTCCGTAGGCCTGGGTGGCAAAACTTCCTGAATCATACTTCTGGAGGGATCTTGGTCCAAAGAGGCTCAATTTATCTGATGAATTTCTGTCCTTATCTGCACTTCCAGAATCCATGGTACAAGGATTTGGGCCAGGTAAGGCGGTGGAAGAACCAGAAGTGAACCAGCCTCTGGGCCTCTGTTTAGGGGCAGAATGAGGAGTGCTGCTTGGGGTGGACTGGGCTGACACATGCTGCCTCTCTTCTTTTGCTCTCTCTCCACTCTGTAGCATAGAGTAAGTGGCTTAAACAACACACATTTATTTCTCACAGTTCTGCATATGAGGAAGTCCAAAATCAAAGAGCCTGAAGATTTAGAGGCTAGTGAGGGCACACTTCCAAGTTTGCAGACAGCTGCCTTCTTGCTGTATCTTTACATGACAGAGAACAGAGAGTAAGCACTCTGACCTCTTCTTATAAGGGCACTAATCCCATTAACAGGGCCCCACTGCCATGACCTCATCTTAACCTAATTATATCCCAAAGGCCTTACCTCCTAAAGTCATCACATTGGGGTTAGGATTTAAACATATAAATTGTGGGAAGAAACACATATTCAGCTCACAGCACCATCTAATGAAATAGAGTGGATCTGAGAAATGGTTATTAATTGCTGCTAAAACCACTAGCTGATGATATTTTTGAAACAGATGAACCCAGCTGTAATACCTGAAGCACTGATCAATCTTAGCACAATAAGGTGGGACTGCAAATCATTAAGTAATTAAATATGAAATATCTGATTTTGAATCAAAAGTTTAGTTTATTATATCTTAAATAAGAAGCAGTACAATTAATCAAAGTATGCACCTAAACTATGGACACAGTTTTGCCATCTTAAGGGTAGCTTGTTTACACCAGCAGCAAAGAAGCCTGGAGAGCAAGTGACGATGAAATTGCAAAAGGCGTTTTCCACAGTTTGTTGAGAATTGAATATTTTTCCTGGCAAGAAGTGGGCCAAAGCCTGGAAGAAGCGGTAGTCAGTTGGTGCAAGGTCTGGTGAATATGGTGGATGACAGAGAGTTTCCAAGTCCAGCTTCTGTAGTTTGAGCACCATTGTTTGTGTGACATGTGGTCAAGCATTTTGAGGATTGGTCTGTCTCTATTGACCAGCCTCACCTGCTTCATTGCAAGCATCCTCATCATTTTGTACAACCGGTTGCAGTAGACATCCACAGTAATGGAACGACCACGTTTCATAAAGCTATAGTGGATAATACCAGTGCTGGACCACCAAACACACACCATTAGCTTTTGGATGAATATTCAGTTTTGGACTGTGTTTTGACACTTTATCTTTATCCAACCATTGTGCCGAATACCTGAAATTGTCAAAAATAATCCATTTTTCATCACACGTAACAATATGGTATAGATATGGTTTTCTATTATGTTCTGACAGCAAAGAAAGGCAAGCTTCGAAACAATTTCTCTTCTGACACTTGTTTAATTTATGGGAAACCCATCTATCCAGCTTCTTTACCTTGCCAATTTGTTTCAAATGGTCCAATATTGTTGGAATAGTAACATCAAACCTTGCTGCTAATTCACGTGTGGGCTGAGATGGATTTGCTTCCACTATAGCTTTCAGCTCATCATTATGTCAAGTTCAATGTCAGGTTTGAGTTCCCTGGTTCTTGGTTCCCAGTACCAAAGAATGGTTTACTGAGCCAAGGAAATAAGTGAGCAAACCAAGCAGATGCAAGTGGGCAAAACACCAAGATTTATTGAAGTGCAGTAAGTTTCAAAGAGGGAACAGGTTTATCTCTATGAGTGTAGAAGACCCTGACATTGAATTGGCTGAATATTCATAGCTTTTTTTTGGAAAGGGGTGGAGAGTTCCTGGAATGGCAAGTCCTCCCCTTTTCTAACCTTGTAAGGCAATTTCCAGGGGTTGCCATGCATTTGTAAACTGTCATGGCACAGGTGGGTGTGATTGTTACTATGCTAATGAGGGTAGGTCACTTGAGGACACAGTCACCTGGCTTGTACGCGTGCTCCAAAGGCCACATTTTGTAGCCTTGATCATATCTCTACTTTATGGTTTCTCTGCCTCTTTCTGGCTGGTCAGTCCTTGGAAGCCCCCTGTCATAAACCAAATATCTCAGAGATCCCCTTGACAAGGCATCTGTTCCTTCTTGGAAGCCCCCTCTGGTCAATTTGTTCTTTCCTATTGTAGACAAAGCATCTCCTAGTGCCATCTGTTCCTCTTCCTCCCTCCTTATCCCTACCTAACAATTATCCACCTTGATCTGAGGTCACCCACGTGGCTCATTTCCAAGATTAAAATCACCACCGGAACTTCTTAAATGATTGATATACTGTGTGTTCATTAGCCACATCCTTCACAAACACTTCGTTGATATTTTGAGCTGCCTGCACTACATTGGTTCCACGATGGAACTCATATTCAAAAACAACACGAATTTTTGATTTATCCATGGTTTCACAATAATTGTTCTAAAAAAATTTTGAAAGATAATCACAAGTCAAACATGCGTTTGAATGACTGAGGATTACCTTCACAATAAATATAAAACAAGAAGTGTCAAAGTAAAATGTCAGAGATATCAACTGTCAGACTTAGCATTTAAGGAAATCAGACATTTTATACTTAATAACCTAATACTACACACTTTATGGAAAACAGTATGGAGATTCCTCAAAGAAATAAATGTAGACTTACCATTTCATCCAGTAATCCAACTACTGGATATCTACCCAAAGGAAAAGAAGTGATTTTATAAAAAATACAACTGTACTCAAATGTTTATTGCAGCAATTGTGCAATTCACAATTGCAAAGATGTGGAATCAACCTAAATGCCCATCACTTCATGAGCGGATAAAGAAAATGTGGCATGGAATACTACTCAGCCATAAAAAGGAATGAAATAATGTTTTTTGCAGCAACTTAGGCAGAACTAGAGACCATTATCCTAAGTTAAGTATTTCAGAATGGAAGAACAAACATATTCTCACTGATAAGTAGGACTTAAACAGTGGGCACACATGGGCACGAAGAGATGTAAAGGATCTGGAAACCAAGAAGGGGGGAGGATGGAAGGGAGTGAGGGATAAGAACTTATCTATTAGGTATAATGAACACTATTCTGGAGATGAACACACTAAAAGCCCTGACTCAAGCATCATATAAGGTGTCCATGTAACAAAAACATTTGTACCCCCTTAATATTTTAAAATAGATAATAAATAAATAAATAAATAAAAGCTTTGCACAAGAAGAGGGCTAACCATTGTCTGCCTCCAGATGGAAAAACACACCACCACCTATGAAATCACCTTGCCAAAAAATCAAGCCTGAACCTGATCCATCCTTTAGATCAACACTATCCAATGAAATATAGTGCAAATCGCATATATAATTTTAAATTTTCTACCAGCCACATTAAAAAAGTAAAAATAAATAGATGAAAATAATTTTAATATTTTATTTAGCCCGATATACCAAAAATCATTGAAATGATCACTGAAACATATAATCATTAATTATAATCAATAATTAATGTTTTACATCTTTTTTTGTACTACGTTTTAGAAATCTGTTGTACGTTTTACATTTAGAGCATATCACAATGAGACTAGCCACATTTCAAGTGCTCAGTAGCCACATGGATGCAGCTTCAAACAAACCAATGGGAAAAAAGTAATGAGATAATGGAGGCAATGTGAGTACTGTCTAGGTATTTGGTTATATTGAGGACTTATTAGGTGTAATAATAGTGCTGTGTTTAAATACTTTAAGGGAGTCCTTATCTTTTAGATACATATTGAAAGATTTATGAATGAAATTATAAAATGCCTGGGATTTGCTTCAAAATAATCCAGTGGTGTCAGTAAGGGGAGTGAATAAGAATAGAAGACACCAGATTGGCTATGAGCTGATTGGTTGACACTAAGAAAATGGCACCAGCTTGTTGTTTAATGTTCTGTCAAAGAATAGAGAGGGTCTTGTTCATTGAACCCACTGCAAATGAGATAATGGAATTAGGATTAGCTGTTATTACTGTCAATCACTTCTGACCCCAGGGGAGGTTATAAGAATGGCCAGAATGCCTCCTCTGACTTTGAAGCAGACATGCAATTGTGGGCCACCCTGCACTGTCACCTCCACTGCTGAAGAAAAATAAAAAGATTGTGGCTCTAAATCTGCTCAGTTATATGAAAAAAAATGAAGAAATTTCAGCTGCTCTCAGGGAAAAAATCAAATGTTTCCAACCCAGCTTGAGCGAGAGTGTTCCTGGAGGAGAAGCTGGCATGGTGGAGACAGCATTCACCTAACATGAAACCTCCAAAGGGAAGTTAAAACTCAGAGTGAGAAGACTGGAGCTGCTGTGATGAGCAAGCCATTCCTTCTTGTACTAAACTTTGGAGGTCTGGGTTTTGTTTTATCAAAGAAGACAATGATTCTTTCTTTTGTGTCATTCACATAGCCTAGTCAGTCAGCAAATTGTGAATAATAGAATGAATGGTGGAAGTGTAATCAGAGGCAACGTGGCATTGTGGGAAGAATACAGTCAAATCTGGGAGGAATTCCCAGGCCATTTTATTAGTAGCCTGGAATATTCTTTCCTTAGTAAAACGTTACACATCCTTTTTAAAATTACTAAGTCCACCATTATCCCTATTGTCCCCATAAGTACAATAGATTCATATTCATCAAAATGCATGTTCTTATTTTGTAATAGTTGAGAAAACAAGGTGAGAAAGACTTTCACACTTTTCATACCATGGCACTTTGTATATCCCACTAGCAAAGTGATTACCATGCTGTTTTGTAATGAAATATTTATTTCCTCCATTAAGCTGTGATTTCAAAAGCAAAAACCCTGACATTTTCACCTTTGAATCTCCACCATGCAGAAAATGCAAGACACAGTAAGAGGCCACACATGTTTAAATGAACAGATCGTCCATTCAACAAATATTATTGAACATCCAAATATATTAACAGTATGAAATGGCAACTTTGAAAATCTTTTTACCTCCCCATGAACACTCCAGTCGTGGCTGCTTAGCTAGGATCTTATCACTGACTTCAAAATCACACGCACAAAAAACCCCAGTAAGTTATTTTACAGTCACTCTAACCCATATGGCCTCAACTTTGAAAAATTCGTAACCAGAACTACTTAGTTTGACCTCCTCGCGAGACACGGATTTAAATGACTTTTTGTTATTTTCTAAAATTTAAAGCGCATATACAGCGCTATCATTATGAACACTCAGCTGAATGTGCTGCCCAGTCTGAACTCTATTTCCAAATGTTGCTCTAAAAAGGTTTTAAGTAAATGCGGTGCCATTAGAAAAGACCTCTACCTCCTGTGATTATCTTCTTAGACATCCAGATTAAATCACCTTTTTTGAAATTCTGTTAAAAAAAAAAATCAGAGACATGACTCTATAGAAACACATTTATTAAGAGCAGTCAGGTTATTCTGTTTTGATATGCACTGCAATGTCTTACCCCAACCCCCAGTGCCAGTGAGGGCACAGGCTCTGGACCCAAATATTCCTGAAATCAAAGGTAATTTTAAACAGTTATTTGACTCTTCCAGCCCTGTTTCCTCAAATATAAAATGAGAAAAGTCATATTTTTGGGAGGGATTATAGATTTGTTGGGAACCTTAAAATGAAGAACAAAATTAGTGTGAACTAATCCAGGCAGCCAGCTAAGAGGCAAACTCCACTCACTGATTCGGCCTGCGGTTCTATTTCTTGATAATGAATAGATAGATAATGAATAGATACTAACAATTTGAATTTTTTATCTATAGATATTGTCATCTGGTAATTTTCTACCTTCTCTCATCTCTTAGGACAGTTTTTTTGTGGCTGGAATATGATTTCATAGACTATATGAATAAAGTGAAGCTTTTTAACTTTATATAGAATACATGTAATTTTCCGGTTTGTTCCTGGTCTTTAGATTTCAAGAAGGCAGGTGACGTCTGTGGGGCTTTTATCATTTGAACCCAAGTGTCTAGAGAGTTGGAAGTGAATACATTTTTCATGACTAGAAGAATGAACAAATGCTAGGTATCAGAGAGAATTAAGATGAAGAACATGTGTATGATTGAGCCATACCCCTGGTGCCAAGATATTGGGAAGACCTGATCAAGATGTTGGTTTTTATGTGCTGATTGGCTGGAACAAATGCCATAGACCACCAAGGACCCATGAGAAAAAAAGGATCATTTGATGGGGCCCTGGAAAATGAACACCAATGCTTACTCCTTCCCTTCCTCTGATAAAAACCAGCAACTCATAAAAATTAGAAAGGTATAATTATGGGAGGCGCATAGACCAGGGAGGATATTATAAATGGCATAGTACATAGGAAAGGGTTTGGTCTATATGATCTTCCTGAGCTGGGCTTGAGACATTTTTTGCCACATCCCATCATGCCCATGATTATAATAATAAGATCAATGAAGCCCCCCAAATTGTATCTACAAATAGAATGGTCTCTGTACTCAAGAACCACTATATCCCAGCAGCCGAAGAGACTACAGCCACTACTAGCGTGGCAATGATAATAATGTCTATATAGGCCGGGCTTGGTGGCTCACCACTGTAATCCCAGCACTTTGGGAGACTGAGGCAAGAGGATTACTTGAGGCCAGGAGCAAGAGGAAGACCCCATCTCTACAAAAAATAGAAAAATGAACCCAGCATGGTGGTGCACACCTGTAGTCCCAGCTACTCAGGAGGCTGAGGGAGGAGGATCTCTTGAGCCCAGGAGTTTGAGGTTGCAGGGAGATATGTGTTGGGGTGGAAAGACTAGTAGGTGCTTACCGACGTGGGCAGAGAAAGATTTCTCACACAGAGACTAAGATGTGTAAAAGTAAAATTTATTTTATCTTTTTAGAGGAAAGAGAGAGAG
>CAUYSK010027228.1:0-11771 GCA_963575035.1 Avahi laniger | reverse complement strand
TTGGCCTCTGACGGAACTTTGGTTCTACTATTAATAGATTGACTTTCTACAGGGAAGAGAGGAGCCATAAGATTTTGTGCCCCTGATCTTGTCAGGTGATCTGACATCGCATATGTAGATGATCATGTGCTCACCGAGTATCGTCTCTTTCTTTTCCATGTTCGTATCATTTATTTTGGTATTCTCATTGCTGTGGCTAGGCATTCCAAACCAGTAGTCTGTGCATTGTTTTTCTTCTTATCATCTGAGATAAAGGTTCGAGTAAGGATAAGAAAAGTCAATGAAGAGACACAAGATCTGTCTCAGGCTGGGGTGAGTGACACGGTGTGGGAGTGATTTTATTTTAAATAATGAATACTTGGCGACTGTTGGTGGGAAAGTTTATTTTGTCTTTCTGTGGCTTTCCTCAACATATTTCCTAATTAAAATGAGCCCCTATGACAAGTTTGGCCACTCACAGTGATGTACATTGAGGAGCTCTCGGAAGGTTTGCCTGTGTTTGGTTACAGGCAAGAGAGCCATGTTTTCTTTGCCTTGTGTTCAGAGTAGGCATAATTTTTTTAATAATGGTGAATTATGTCAACGACTGTTGGTGCTGCTTATCTGTGCACCACAAATGATGGTTGTTTGTTCGTCAGTTCTATTGGGCGTTATAAGCAAGGTAAATATTAATGTTTGCCTAAAAGGCAGAATTGATGAACCCTGACTCTCCTGCATCACTTTCGCTACCCATGCTCTAGGCTGTGGTTGTGAGAAACTGACCACATAGAGCTCTAGAAAGGGAATATCGTGGTTTTCTCCCATGCATTCAGAGACTGTAACAGACACAAGGGAAGAACAAAATAAAGAAGGAAGGAAGGATGGAAGGAAGGAAGGAAAGAAAGTTGATTTTTAAATAAGAAAAGATCCCTGCCCCTAAGAAGCTTTATTAGTGTCATGCAGGGGACAGCAAACAATGGCTTTCAGGCCAAATCTGGCCTACCACTTTTTTTTACAAATACGGATTTATTATAACACAGCCACAATGATTCACTTACATACTGTCTATGGCGGCTTTCATGCTACAACAGCAGAGTCAAGTCATGTGATAGAGACCGTATGTCCTGCAATGCCTAAGATATTTACTCTCTTGTGCTTTATAGAAAATGCTTGCCAATCCCTGATCTAGTGGGAGAGATCAGCATTTACACATGTAAATATAATTCAAAGCAGGATAGGATAAAAAACAGGACCCAAGTAGAAAGTGCTGTGTGAGCACGGAGAACAGGAGGGCATCATGGACAAAGAACATTGGAGCTGGGCTTTGAGGAATGGGTTGAATTCAGGCCAGCTGAGGGACAAGAGGACATTTCAGGTGAAGTGGCCCTCAACTCTGTCTGCTCATTACAATCATGTGGGGAGCTTTGAAATAGGGATACCTGGGTTCTGCCTCCTAGAGATTCTGACTCAGCTGTTCAGAGGCAGCACCTGGGCACCAGGATTTTTAAAAGGTTCACAGGTGATTCTCAGGGCAGCCCAAGTTGAGAAATGCTTGGCCAAGGAAGTGTCAGGGAACAATGAGGAGCAAGACGTGAATGGCAGGAATCCTTGGGTGCAGAGCAAAGGGGTAGTGCAATGGGAGATGAGCTTGGGAAGTAGGGAGTCAACATCCATGCCAGAGAAATTGGATTTTGTCGCAGGAAATGGGACCAATAATAGAATGTGGACATGACAGCAACATGCTCAGAGGTATATATAAGGTATAAGCATAATATAGATATAAGCATAATCTAGAAAAAATGTGAGAAATATAAGTAAAAGCCTGTTGGGGGTTATTTGCAAGAGCTTGAGCAAAACAAGGAGCACGTCTGCTCTAGGATGGTGACATGTGGCCAGGCAGATTCAGGAGGCAGGAGAGGGTTAAAATGATAACAACATGGGCATGGCATGGGCACCAGTCCATCAGAATGATCTCTACTATCCAGTCCTGGAGGCTCCTGCTCTGGGGACATGACCCTTCAGTTTCTGAGTCAGAAGAAATGCGGGGTCCTGGAGGAGAAGTTGAGGCTACAGCAAGGCACTTAGGCACTTGGATCAATGCTGTTTGCTGAGTGTAGCCCTTGGGAGGTAGACTGTTAAAGTCGAGACATTTTGGAGGGACTTTTACAGACCTTGGGCACTAGTTGAGTGGGAGTGGTCTGAGTGGAAGGAGCCAGAGATGATAGTCAGGGTTTGACTTTAGATGGTTGGGGAATTTTGGACAGCTGTTAGAAGGCAAGAGGAACACAAAAAGAGGTGAAAGATCTTGAGAGAGATTTGGTCTCCTCCTTCTGATGAATGGGGCCTCGCGCATTAGTGCAGGGAATCCAGCTCTCTGAGACACCAGCCTCCCTTCAGGAAATGACTTCAGCTCTGGGAAGAGTGGTGTGCTTTTAGAAATTCATTTTTTAAAATATTCAATATGATTCAGTCCATATTCAAGTGACAGAAGTTTCTACTTTGGCGTCATTTTCTTGACAAGATGTTATCCTATTTCTTTTATATTAGAAGCCATTGCTTATCAATGTTGAGCCCAGGAACAGGAAGAGTTTTTGCCTGGTTTGCTACAACATAATCCTGCATGGATTTGCCTTCCCTCTGGCAGAAGGGACTGATGAATCTCTGCTCACTTTATCCACATCCTCTCTAAGCTACTTAGTTTTCATTTTCCCAAACTCTGATGACTGTGTAGAGCTACAAATCATGACACTTCCCTTTAACTTCCTCATTTGTGAAATTAGGGAGTGTATCTGGGCATTCTCTGGGGTGTCTTCCATCTCTAATAATATATACTTCTAAGAGAATATTAAATTCACTATATGAGAGTCTGTGCATTATAAAGCTTTCTTTTCTGACACAGTAGGCAGCATGCTTACAAAGAGGGAATCCAGAGTTTCTAATAGGAAAAATCACCTGGGCTTTGGATGGAGCTCTGAGCAATTAACATGGACCAGCCTTAAATGTCAATTTGGCCTTTTATGGCTTGAATAGCTCAAAGATTTGAAAGAAATTAGTTGGACAACTAATATATATATATATATATATATATATATAAATTAGCCGGTAATGGTGGTGCATGCCTGTAGTCCCAGCTACTGAGGAGGCTGAGGCAGGAGGATTGCTCGAGCCCAGGAGTTTGAGGTTGCTGTGAGCTAGGCTGACGCCACGGCACTCTAGCCCAGGCAACACAGTGAGACTCTGTCTCAAAAAAAAAAAGAGCTAATTGTTAAAAGGAGCCTGGCGCCTCCCCCCACCCATTGCTTCCTCTCTAGCCATGTGATCTCTGCACACACCAGCTCCCCTTCATGTTCTGCCATGAGTGGAAGCAGCCTGAGGCCCTCACCAGAAGCAGATGCTGGTGCCTTGCTTCTTATACAGCCTGCAGAACCATGAGCCATATACACCTCTTTTCTTTTCATTATAAATTGCCCAGCCTTAGGTATTTCTTTATAGCAGCACAAATGGATTAAGAGGTCAGGGGAAAGCAGTAGCTGAGTAACTTCTCACTGGATATCATTCTATGCTTTTGATTTTGAACCATGAGAATGGCTTTCTTATTCAAAGGATAGATACATATTTTTAAAATTTAATAAAAAAAATAAAAACTCTAGCTCTAAAGAATCATCTGGGGTGCTTATTTTAAAATGCAGATTTTTGGGCCACACCCCAGATGTTTCAAGTCAATAGAGGATTGGAGAATCTGCATTTTACAACAAGCAGCCTGGTTGATTCTGATGTAGGCGGTCCAAGGAACCAAGGAAGTGTGAGGCACACAGCCACAGACTGCATTCATGCAACAACTAGTTTTTTATTGAGCATTGGATACATGCATCTGTCCAATTCATAAATTATGCTTTATTATATTAAGGAATAAAACTCATTTCTTATCTTCTACAACTTGAATATTCAGCCTACTGCATTGGATTTGACTTAATGTCATACAGACCATGTACAATGTGATAGAAACATTGGAAGCATTTCTTTAAAAATAACAATTCAATCAAAGAGTACACTTTATAGATAGAGTTTTACATGGTCACACAGTTAAGTTTGCACATTTAAAAGGATCTGAATCGTTCATATTAATATTGTGAATTTCTTATAAATAACTCATTTGTCCAAGGGGTCTAGTCAAAGCCAAACCATGACATTATTTACACTAAGTACCACACCTGGAACTTGTTCTGAGTTATTTAACACAGAGTACATTTTTTCAGTGCAATAAATATTTACAGTTAATAATAACAAGTACAATTATAACTTCTTACAAAATATTAGTCAATATTTAAAACAAAACATAAAATGACATTAAAGAAGTTTGTGCCATGTATTTTTACAAATCACTGAATTGACTGTTTCAACAAATTTTATTACCCCAAACCCTACTGACTTGAATGCAAGAAAAGTCATGTTTGAAACAGGAAAGCCCAGATTACAGAAAAAAATTTTAAAAGAAAATCAGTTTTATTTTCTTAATGTTATATATGTATTATTAATGTCAATAGCTAAAATTGAAGCAAAATGATGAAAAGTTTGGATTCACAATGGCTTAAATTATATAATGTACCTTAAACATTGAAGTTCTGAGTTACAATAGTATTTTTAAGTTTACCGTAAAATTATGTGAGTCCTTTCATGTCATTATATGACTCTAGGAGTAAATTTAAATTTGGGGGAAAAAAGGAAAACAATATTATCTTCTAGAAACATGAGCTCAGAGAGGGCAGAAAGACAATAGTGTCTGGGTTTATAACAGGGTACCTAGGGCTAGGCACTCAGATACCTGTCTATACCTAAGTTCCTTACCTGGTCCTTTAGTTCAGGAGATATTTTTCTATTAGAGGCTATTGATGTGGCCTGGGGATCCAGGCTTCAGGAAACCATCCACTGCTATATCTTATTCTATTTGTGGGGAGGAATCGGGAGTGGGTGGTTCCACCTCTTCCTGACACTTTTTCTCCAACTAATCCTGATTCAAAGAAGAATGCCTGGATTGACTATTCTCAGTTGGGTCCTCTCTCTAACGTGATCCTTCACCAAGTTTTTTCTCTCCTCAATTAGTCACAGAACCAGGTGGGAAGTTCTTCCCAGCACTTCCAGTTGTAGCTGAATTGTGTCTCAGCCGGGGCAGGGTGCAAGCAACTGAACTAAGGTACTTTCCTGCTCACCCACTTTGGGCTGAATTTCAGCCTCTGCCCTGAGTGAATCCTTAACCTATGTGCTTCCATGGTCTTTGCATATATTGTTTGACTCTGTCGCTAGTTCAGGCCTTTGGACAAAATCTAAAGTAGAGAATGGAGTATTCTATTAGGTACTGTGAACTTAATTTTTCACACAGTTTGGATCTGGGAAGCAATGCTAAGCAGTGGAACAGAGATGGACTTAAGAGAGATCAAGTCCACATTTAAAGTTGAATCAGGTCTGCCATTTAACTGCCCCGTGTGACCTTAGGATCATTAAGTAATATCCCTGGGCCATGGTTTCATATGCACATCATCAGTGCTTAGTGAAGTTGAGTTCCTTCCTTTCCAGCACTTCCAGAGCCACAGGACTCCTTTCAGGTTTGGGACAAATATGGTGTGTTTTGTGGCCTATGTTTTTGCTCCCAAAGATCCCACCCTTCTTTGTCTTAGCTTTCTACTTAGCTTTCTACTTCATTGACTTCATTGTGACATGGAATGTTGTTCCCACTAACATGCCTCTCTTGGGGCAGCCAATAATGACCCTGTTCACTCTCTTGTGTCAAGTTAAACAGAGTCACTTTGGGAGCGACAGAACAGCCTGTAACCTGGAGAAGTGATGATCAACACTGTTCATCAGTATCACAGAATAGGCCGTGAGAATGAAGCACGGTTAGTTCATGTCAAAACAAAATGAAATCAGATTGAGTTGAACCAGATGAAATCGCCTTTTTGTAGGTCAAAAATGATATAATATCAACAGTTTCATGTTCCAGCCTCATAGTTCCATGGGCTTTTTAATCTAAAGGCAGATGGTCACTGGTAAGTGAATTTAATATTTATAAATTTCCATAGTAAAGGATGTAAAGCAGCTCTTTGGCCAGCAGGAAAGGCCTGGATTAGATGAGGTAATGAGTATAAAAGTGCTTTGTAGATCATGAATACTAGGTAAATGCAAAGTATTTTTAAAATTAATCATGGACATGATTCCATGGTAATATTTTAACTCAAAGGCCCTTCCAGCTGGAGTTAATGCTTGTCCTCCCTGCCCTCCATCTAACAAAGGGTGTCTTTGACAGTCAAAGTCATAATAAGAGATTGGGAGATATTAAAGTTGTTTTATGTTTGTGTTTGTGGGGGAGTGTCTGGGTGGGGGCAGTTACAGAATAAAGTAAAGCTTGTTACGGCTTGATTTCACACGCAAAGGCTGGTCCCATCAGAGTGAAGAATTCCTTTGTTTTCAGGTGTCAATCCATTTCATGAATATGTGGCCAAAAATTAGAGATATGTGCAAAATGTGCTCCATCTGTCCCAGAAATCCAGGGCTAATTCTAAGCTACTCTCTAACAACAGCTCCCTCCTGGAGTGGATGTGAAGGGCAACAGTGGCATAATTCAGCTTCCTAGGGCAATGGTTTCTAGCTGGTTTCTAGGAAAAGTGACTTAGCTATCTTTTAGTGCACAGACAAGGATGCCATTCAATGTGTACTTCCCAAACAAAGCTAATCTCTATTACCAGAAACCATTTGATGTGTGAAGAGACAAACCAATAACCAACTGCTACTTTTGGCATAAATGAAGACTATATAACCCAAGTATGCTCGTGTGCTACAGTAAAGTTCATTTGCTTCTGTTCAATGTGCATTTTCATGACAAGATGGGCTTGGTTCATTTGCAGCACGTCTCGAAACAGTTTATTTACCTAAAGGTTCTCCATCCTCCAAGACAAAGCTGAATTGTTTGCGAGGCAAGGAGGGAAACCTAAGGCTTGTTAATGAGGCAGAAGGCAGTTTCAGTGGGGGAGTGAGAGCAGCCAGAAGAATAGGGTTTAGCCATCCACATTTATGGGGAATCATCAAATGAACAACAGGGAGGGGCCTTGTCTGCACTAAGCAGGGAGGATCATCTCACTTAAGAATATCACTCCCAATAGCAGCTGCACCTTCTCTGCCAGCAGCAGCCTTTGGTGGGAAGACTGCTTTGTTTATTGCTTAATCTATCACTGTTGAGCTGCCTGCCTCAGGGAGGCTCAATTTAAGATAGATTGAAAGGTAATGTCTGTCAATTGAATAAACACAGATGGTTTTCCAGGGCAAAAATTGATTTTTTTTCTTGCCAAAGACATAAGCACTAAACATGATTATCTTTGGAAGCCAGGTGTGAAATGTCTCAGCTCTAGCCCCTGCCACACTCTGCCCTGGCAGAGAGGAGATACCACGTGGGGCCTTGGGTCTCTCTCTTGAGGTGGAATAAAAATTTGACTTCCCTAGAGAAGGGTCTGGTTAAGTCCTTTCCAGTAAGAAGGTCTGAGTCAACCCATTAGTTGATTGACCAAAGAGTTTGACCTATCCTTGGTCACTGGCCAGCAAAGGCTTTCTCCCAACCTTTCATTCAAGAGTTTCAAAGAAGTAATAAGATTTGCTTAAGGACACACAGCTACACCTAGACCTCTGTCTCCTCACTCTTTGTCCAGAAGGTAGGAAGGAGATCACACACAATCTATGATATGATGTTAACTGAAGAAGACATAAAGATGAGTCCTGCTCCCAAAATGTCTTTGGAAGCAGGTGGATCAGAGATGCTTGAATGAGTCACGCAGGTACCCAGAACGCTATGCATGTCAACAACTAACTTGGCATGGAGTCATTTATATTAAGGGGTTTTGAAGAAAGCCAAGGGCAAAATTGTGGAATAGTAGTTCAAGATAACAAGTGCGTGGAAGTTGAAGAAGAGTGAATAGGAAGAGTATAATGAGGAGATTGAGCAATATGTTTTCTTATGTCTCTTTCAGCTCTAACTCCAAAACATAGCAAATTCACAGAACATCATTCATGCAAATGATTACAAGAAGCCTCTGGAAGCAATAGAATGGACTGTATCCTTTCATACCAGTAATGTGAACATAAGTATAGAATAGTGGTTGAAGGATTTCCAAGGGGTTGTTGTTGCAAGGGTAGCAGAAGTGGGGTAGGGGTGAGCAAGTGGGCTACAGGAATGCTGTAGAGAGAATGAGAAACGATGAAGAGACTCACGGAATTCTAGTGATAGATGGGACCTTAGCACCATCTTCTCAGTCTAGAGATGGAAAAATGAGTCTAGAGAAGGGAAATTGATAACCGAAGTCATATAGCCAGAGGCAGAGTTGGGTTGTCAAACTAGAAATCTTGGTTCTTTCCACTACACTATCTGTCTTGCTTTTTAACAAATTAACTGCCATGTGAGTTGTATTTAACTCATGCTAATTTTGAGCCCGGGGCCTTGTGAAGCATATGTAACTCACATGTCTCTTTACGTTGGGAGCCACATGAACTATTTTTCAAGTTGCATATAACTCATGCACAGGAAACAATAAAAAATAACAAATTTTTCATTAAATTAGAAAGGATCATTTTCTCTTCAAAGTTTTTAATTCTATTTTTGTAATAAAACATGGTGGCCCCAAGGAAAACATTTTTTTCTGATGTGGCAATTAATGTGTTAAACTGTGCAATGTTGGCTGGGTACGGTGGCTCACACCTGTAATCCTAGCACTCTGGGAGGCCCAGGTGGAAGGATCGCTTGAGGTCAGGAGTTCGAGACCAGCCTGAGCAAGAGCGAGATCCCCGTCTCTACCAAAAATAGAAAAAATTAGCCAGGTGTGGTAGCGCATGCCTGTAGTCCCAGCTACTGAGGAGGCTGAGGCAGGAGGATCACTTGAGCCCAGGAGTTTGAGGTTGGAGGGAGCTATGATGATGCCACTGCACTCTAGCTGGGGTGACAGAGCAAGACTCCATCTCAAAAAAATACAATAGAAAATAAAATAAACTGTGCAATGTAATTACGGACTACCAGGAAAGCAGGTGTGTCCAGTACATAAGAGCATGAAGGAAGCAGAAGAGTTTTCCCTCCAGCTAAAACAAGTGTAAACACAGATCTTTATAACTGTCTTGGTTCTAACTCCTAAAGCTCTGCACAAAGAGTACTTCCTCATACCAAGAGACAAAAATGTTTTCATAGGTGCCATGCAGATAAAAAGAGCCAACTGTTTCTGTCTCACCTGGCTAGAGAAAACTTGAGCTAAAATTGCCTTAGGATGTAAGTGATGCATATTAGGGCACATTTACAGAATTTGGATTTATCTGAAAGTGGTTTAACATGTTTGCAATTGGCCTGTCTTTGAGTCAACAAAAAACTGGATTCAGGGTTTCTAAAGTAAGGTAGTCAAATATTTTTAGAGCAAATTATACTCTCTTGGAAAAAGAAAAAGATTTCAGTCCAGTCTTTTTCTGCATATGGGCTCTTTCATAAATACTCTTCTTAAGTAGAAATAAATCTGTAGCTGTTTTTCAATCAGTTCTTAAAGTTAAGACCCCTGCAACTTTCTTATACATATTCAGACAGAAATACATACTACTGAAATTTTGTTCATTTCCTTCCGCAAACTGTAGGAGAAACATACATTAAATATAAACATATTTCTATTTCCTCTCAGATATTATCCCTTCTTTTTTATATTGAAACTACTGCTTCAATGTAGCAAAGACGGTTAAATCTAAGTAAATATACTTGGCTCAAAACCGGCATACCAAGAATAAATATCATACTTTATGCATTTATAAATATCTGATAAATTGACAGCATGATCCTTTTTTCTTCCCAGTGGATTTCTCTTCTATGGTGGAACAGCATCCTGGGTGGTTTAAATTGAGTAAGTAAGATTTCCATTAAGCGAGAATTCAGAGCATAAGATATTCCTCCACAGCCACACATGGATCTTTATATATGTGTCGATGTGTTTAGTCGTATTTTTGCCTTCAAGTTACGTATTGCTTCTCCTATGTCCTCAGTAACATCTTTTTTTTTTAAAAAAATCAATGTTTAGGGAATTGTTTTATATTAAACTGGCTTCCAGTGTTATCAGTTTCGAGACTGTCCCTCATGCATGGAGCTCTTTCACAGGGCTGATTTTTCATTTTAGGAGTGTAAATAAAAGTTGTTGCTTGGTTCTTATATTACAGATATTCCTGAAAAGGGCGTATTTTTAAAGCACTGGCATCTGCTTAAAGAAATGACAAGGTGAAGCCTTTCACAAAGTCCACATTCAATGTATGATTTCTCTGTTATATAAATCTGGTTGTTCATATAGTTTTTATGACTTAATTGGCCACAACCGTGTATCAGGGCTTGATGCTTAAAATAATAGTTTCCTACTTGTTCTCTTTTCTAAAAGCTGTACATCAGAAAAACCATTCACAAGTTGAAATGGAAAACATTAGCCTGGTGGCTGACTTTGAAACATAGTAGTGATTCATTTGGGTCTTTCCCCGCCCACCTACATCACTCACACACATTCTGAAGGGTCTTTGGAGGGCACAGAGACGACAACAGATGTGAGGGTTCCTGACCAGCCATAAAACAAAACCAAGAGTCTCTAGGGTGGCAAAGTCAAGGGTCAGCCTAGACATACCCCTCATGACAGATATTCCCATTCATGAGGCTAAAGGTGGCCACTGAGGGGTTGGTACTCTTGAAGGAGGTCATGCAGGTGGTACTTCTGCCAGTGCTGTGAGACCGGGTGATCAGGCCAGGCCGGCAACAGAGGAGCTGGGTGTTGAACTGTTTCCTGAAACTCTTGCTCAGCAGGTAGAGGGCAAAGGGATTCACACAGGAGTTGGTGAAGGCCAGGAGGCGGGCACAGATACTGGTGACAAAGTGGAGCATGGAGGTGTCTACCTCGGAGTAGTGGTAGGAACGGTACAGGTAGATGACGTGGTTGGGGAGCCAGCAGAAGGCAAAGAGGCCCACAAACACCAGCACAGTCTTGGCAAGTCGCTTCCGGGATTCAATCTAAGAAGAGAGTCGCATGGAGAGAGACAGAGGGACCAAGGGACAGTGTCAGAGGAATGCAGAGAGACAAAGATTCAGACAGAGAGACAGGGGAAAACAATTAGGGAAACAGATGGGCTCACAAAGGCACAGAAAAAGAGTTCAATGGAAGAGGCCAAGAGAGAATCAGATAAAATGAGAGAAAAGCGATTGAAACAGATAAAGAAAAAAAAAGAGTCAGAAACACAGAGATGGAAGCAGAAACACAAGAGGTAGGATAGAGTTAGAACACACCGCTGAGAACAGATCTTTAAACAAAGTTGATTACATGTTTGAATGGATTGCACAGTGACATTCTAGTAGGTGCCCTCTTTTTCCTCACGAGAGCATTGGTGCAATCTATTAGCCATACAACTTCATGTCTTTCTTTGCTCCACAGTTAATACTTTCTTTTTTTTTTTTTTTGAGACAGAGTCTCACTGTGTTGCCCGGGCTAGAGTGCTGTGACGTCAGCCTAGCTCACAGCAACCTCAAACTCCTGGGCTCAAGCGATCCTCCTGCCTCAGTCTCCCGAGTAGCTGGGACTACAGGCATGTGCCACCATGCCCGGCTAATTTTTTATGTATATTTTTAGTTGTCCAATTAATTTCTTTCTAATTTTAGTAGAGACGGGGTCTCGCTCTTGCTCAGGCTGGTCTTGAACTCCTGAGCTCAAACAATCCGCCCGCCTCGGCCTCCCAGAGTGCTAGGATTACAGGCGTGAGCCACC